>JAESVK010056935.1:61104-75006 GCA_017140935.1 Hamamelis virginiana | reverse complement strand
TCATATATATATATATATATATATATATATATATATATATATATAAAAGTAAGTTAGCTAATGGAAATAGAAATTATAGACAAATACTTCATATTCAAGATTGAGATGATAATGTAGGTAATGTTAGTAGAGATTATATAAATCACGCAGTTAAAAACTCAGCTTTTTTATGAATCACGTGAATAAAAACCCATATAATTGATGTAAAATGAATTGAACTAACAATTTTCTAGATAATTAATTATTTGTCCAAAGGCATTTCTCATACTAATATTATTATTTTTCATTCATGGGGGTTGGTTGGTTAACGCAATAACTAATGCTTCTAAATGCATGAGATTTATGCATGCAGCATATATATTATTATAAATTTACAATACCCCATAATTAGAGAATAGAGATGCCATGTAATTGGTCTTGATTCCTTACCAACTAATCATGTACAACAAATTTGTTTGATTCCATTACAAATTATCATGCACTGTCCTATACTATATCATATTCAAAATTTCATTACAACCGAAAAGGCTAGAGGGGGAAGAGAGAAAAAGACAAGTGAGAGCAACTTGCTTTTGGAAAAGTAAAATGAGACAAAAAATCTCTTCATATGCCAAAAAGAAAGGGTAGCCAATGGGGCATTTTTTTATTAAAAAAAAAAAATCAAAAGAGAGTGTGCCGGGTGCTTGAAATTTGGAAAGAGTAAAAAGGGGAAATTTGTTTGAAGAGAGAGAATGAGTTGGGTTTGGAGTCTAACAAGGGAAAATTAATATTAGTGTTATATATGGAGAGGGGCCTTTTTTTTTTGGGGAGGAAAATGATCAATAGATCCCTGATTATGGTTATTTTTATCATCAAGTCCAAAAGATAAGATTTTATACTGATAGACCATTCCAGATCAAATTTGAAATCAACTAATAAAAATAGATTGTTTATTTTACCCTTTCCTTATTTTAAGCTTTATTTTAGTTAAGATATTATTACATTATTTATTTTGATTAGATAATTTAATACTTGAATATTATCACTCACGGTTTTGGGGTTTTTGATTAGGTAATGTTTTTCTTTTTATTTGAATTTGAATTATGATCAGGATTCAAATTCAAATTCTAATGACATATAGAGTGTCATGACTCATCAAAAAATAAAATCAGTAAATTTAAGAACCTTTCCACAAACAACCAATGTGGAATGAAAATTTGATAATACAGAGAGTCATGACTCAACAATACAACCCATATAAATATGAACTGTAAGCAAAGTGGAAGGAAAAACACCAAATTTTCAAAAAACCACAATTCAGAGTCATGTAATATACATGTGCATTTATGTATGACCATGATACAAATTTATTTCAAATCATGTGTACATGAATAGCTTATCGCCAGAGAGTCATGACTCAACAACTCAGCCCATATAAATATGAACTGTAAGCATAGTGGAAGGAAAAAATAAAAAAAACAGAGTGAGTCATGACTCTAAACCTATAAAATGTAAGTCATCCAAAACCAAATATATATAAATGTGTATTTCACCACAAAAAATCCATTGTAAAAAATCAATATCATCCCAGAAAAAAAGCTAATGTTATAATCAGAGTAGATGAATAAATAAAAAATTCAAAATACAGATATACATCACTCAAACCAACATTTCACACCATTTGATTGCCGGAAATCACGAGTCAGGAATGTATCCATAACATCAATAGGCGTCAGTGTGCAAGGGAAGTCAAGGAAAGTCAACTTTGTGAGCCAGTCAAGTAAGCAAGAATCCGTCCCTGCTGTTGCTGTCCAAGGCTAGCTTTTGAATCGGTCTCCGCTCCTAGACCTGCGCACGCGATCTTATGTAATCGCTTACCGATCTCATGTTCCTTTGAGAATTCTCATGTTCGTTATTTTAAGATATTGTTTGGTCCCTGATTTCACGGTTTAGGTCCCTAATTTCATGGTTTTTAGGTTATTTTTTCATCTCTTTTGTGTAATTGATATTGTTTTAAGTGTAACGGTAATTTTGTTCATTTTTTAATTAATTTTTACACATACAAGTATCATCAAAAATCACAGAAGCCTATTGGCAGAGCACTATTATACCAAAGTACTATTGATATAAAAGCCTTTTTTTTTTTTTTACTACACGTAATAGGGGCCTAAAACAACCGCTTGGGTTGCTTTAGCTCAAGGCCGGGGCTGATTACAAAACAATAAATTTTTTTGTCACGCAGCATTTTAAAAAATACTAGTTTAATTTCAATCACATGATCTAATTAAAACACGCGAGTTATCTAGATTTTTTTTTTTTTTTTTTGTCTAAAATATTAGAAATCAATTTATTAAAAATAAAAGCAAAGAAACATTTAGTGTGGAGGTCCTCGATCCACTGTAATTTGATGATGATATCTAATCAAAATGCGTGAAAATGCTATTAACATTTTAACGCAACAAATGGACTATTGAATTTGAAATTGTATAAAATTTGGACCACAAAACTCTTCCAAACAAAAAAAGTGGGGGCTACTTTTCCTTGAATTGACGTTAACCTAAGAACATTAGTCTCGAGTAAGTCCTCATGAAACGTTCACATTACTACAAAGGAGGAAAATTCCATGGTACAAAAATTCCTCTATTTAACTTGTGGAAAAAGTTGTGGCTACTTTTCCATGTATATATGGAAATTCCTTAGTACAGAAATTCCTCTATTTCATTCTATTTCCATTAGCTAACTTACTTTATATATATATATATAGAAATGATATAGTTAGATAATACTTATGGTCATTCGATCATTACTCTCTCTCTATATATATATATCAGGGATGATACTATATGGCCGGCCTTAAGCAAAGTTGCGTAAAATCGACTCCATATGGCAAATTTTAGATGACAGTTCGTAAAAGTGACCGTTGGATTAGATGTCCCTCCTCTGTATGTCATGCCTGTAAAAAATCACATGATCCGACGGTTAGTTTTTGAAATAACTGCCATTAAAAAAATTGTGATATTTTGAAGAACAAATAAGTTGCATATTTTCACAATGACATATTTCAAAAGCCAAATCTTCAACTTTGTCTTACTCAACTCTGCGTAAGGCCGGCCTGAACATAGCATTCATATATATATATATATAAGTAAGTTAGCTAATGGAAATAGAAATTATAGACATTTACTTCATATTCAAGATTGAGATGATAATGTAGGTAATGTCAGTAGAGATTATATAAATCATGCAGTTAAAAACTCAGCTTTTTTATAAATCGTGTGAATAAAAACTCATATAATTCATGTAAAATGAATTGAAGTAACAATTTTCTTATTGTGATCTTGAAGATCCCACATCGCTCCCACACAATCTATTGAGCAGGTTTAAATGGGGGATAACCCTTCACCTAGCATGACGCGTTTTAAACCCGTGAGGCCCAGTAGTGCTAAAGCGGACAATATCATGCTAGGCTCATTTATAACACGTTATCAGCAAGATCGCGATGGGGGGGGTGTGTTGTGATCCTGAAGATCCCATATCGCTCCCACATAGGGGTGTTCAAGAACCGACCGAGACCGATTAAACCGACCAAAACCAATCCAAACCGTCCTATTTGGTTGGTTTTAATGAGTGCCACGGTCCCTAATGGTTTTCATTTTCCTCAAACCGAAGTGATTGGTTTGGTTCATATAATAAGGGTATAGACCGACCAAACCGACCGATGTACTCCCATACTATTTGCATAATGCATGCTTGTTTGATTGTAGTTCTATGAATTAGCCCAATTGGAACTTATTTTGAAATTAGTACTTGGTAGTGTGGATTACTTCATGCATAATAGGTTTTTATTTGAAAATTACTAGTAATTGATTTTGGGTGACACAATTTTTAAATTACATCATATGCATAATAGATTCCAATTACTAGTGGTTGATTTTGGATTATACAATTTTCAAATTACTTCATACATATATAATAGGTTCCAATTAGTAGTGATTGATTTTGGGTGACACAATTTTCAAATTACTTCATGAATAACAGGTTTCGCATTGCTAGTAGTTAAAAAGAGAGAGAACATAAGAGTTGGCAGTGACAATTTTTTTGGGTGACACAATTTTGTGACACAAATTTTTTTTTTCTTTCTCAAATTAGCGTCTATCAAAACCGATGATAAACCGACCGAACCAAGCCGAAAAACATCCCCTATTTTGGTTGGTTATCATGAGTGCCACGGTTCCTAATGGTTTTCATTTTCCTCAAACCGAGGTGATTGGTTTGGTTCATATAATGAGGGTATAGACCGACCAAACCGGCCGATGTACACCCCTACTCCCACACAATCCACTGAGCGGGTTTAAATGAGGGGGTGACCCTTCACTTAGTATGACTCGTTTTAAACCCGTGAGGCCCAGTAGTGCCAAAGCGGACAATATCATATCAGGCCCATTTATAACACATTATCAGCACGATCGCGATGGAGGGTGTGTTGTGATCCTGAAGATCTCACATCGCTCCTACACAATCTACTGAGCAGGTTTAAATGGGGATAACCCTTCACCTAGCATGACGCGTTTTAAACCTGTGAGGCCCAGTAATCCTAAAGCAGACAATATCATGCTAGGCTCATTTACAACACTTGATAATTAATTATTTGTCTAAAGGCATTACTCCAAACTAATTAATATTATTATTTTTCATTCATGGTGGTTGGTTGGTAACACAATAACTAATGCTTCTAAATGCATGAGATTTATGCAGCATATATTATTATAAATTTACAATACCCCATTATTAGAGAATAGAGATGCAATGTAATTGGTCTTGATTCCTCACCAACCAATCATGTACAAAAAATTTATTTGATTCCATTACAAATTATCATGCATTGTCCTATACTATATCATATTCAAAGTTTCATTGCAACGAAAAAGGCTAGAGAGAGAAGAGAGAAAAAGACAAGTGAGAGAAACTTGCTTTGAAAAAATAAAAGAAGAGAAAAAGTCTCTTCCATTTTCCAAAAAAAAAATGTAGCCAATGGGGGCTTTTTTTTAAAAGAAAAAAAAAAAAAATTCAAAAGAGAGAGTGTGCCGGGTGCTTTGGGGGTAGCCAATGAATTAAAACAACATCATTAGAAATGTAAGACCAAATTGAACGATATATGAAGAAGCATCGATTAGTCCCTATGCGGGAAAGAGGCGGCAATGTGGGGTTGGGCTTGAAGTCATGGTCCACGGGACCACCGCTATCCGTGATTATATTTCTATAGTACGTGGGCATCGGGCTGGGTTAGGTCATGGGTGGGGTAGACTTTAGACTATAAGGAGAATTAGAAGTGGTCCATGGATAAGTGACATCCCCGTGTGAATTGGGCCGGGTGAAGACTTGAGGTCTAAGTCATCCATTCATGTAATTTTGTATATGTAGACTTGACGCGATCCAAATTGAAAATTGGAAACCTGTTTTTTTTTTTTTCATGATATCTCATGGATGTGGATGTATTGATGAGTTTCTCTTATTTTTAGAATTATTGCACAAATCTCAATTTACTGCAAGCTTACATGAGTTTCATGTACATAATTTTTATATCGAGTTGCTGTGAATTGAAATTTAAGTACATGGGTTGATCAAAATATGTTGTTTTACCTCCATTTGTTCATGCACTTGTATTTTATCCAAATATTTCTTTTCAATTTGAGAGGTGCATGTAAGCTTATTTTGAAAGATTATTTACTAAATTTATTTAAATGAATTGGAATCAAATATCAATACATAAATACAATCCATGATCACACTATTTTTGCACAAATTTTAATTAAATTTTGTGATAATTGTAATCTTGAAAAATCTATCTTTAGATTAAATACTTGGGTAATGCTAGATAACCAAATCTTAGACCAAAATTTTCAAACTTAATGATGTGTCAGAATAATACAGTCTTGATTTTTATGTATTTTAAAAATAAACAAAATTCTAGACAATATGATTCTGACACAACATTTGATTTAAAAAATTTAGTCTAAAATTTGGTCCACTTAGTATTTTTCTAAATATTTTTTTATACATGCTAAAAGTTATATTAATAAAACAACAGTAATCATTAGTTTACATTACTAATCAATAAAAAAATAACGTACTTATACAAACTAAATATAAATTCAGTGATGAAGAAGAAGAAGAATAAAAACAACTTTTTTCTAATAGAGATGAGGGCATGAGCGAGCCCTCATTGTTGACTCTCTCAGTCTTTAGAGATTCTTTGGTGTGCTGGTAATCCTTTAAGAAACGATGAACGTTCCAGACACGGAAGAGTGATGTAATTAAAGAAACGTCTTCGTTGCTTCCTTCCCTTCTTTATTTTATTTTTCTTAGTCCTTGATTGAATCTTTCCAAATCATCTTTAAATCCTCTCTCTCTCTCTCCCACGGAGTTTCTCTCTCCTCAATCACTCCTCTCTCTATCTTTCTCTCTGAAATTGAAGTGTCGTTATTGTTTTTTATTTCACATTCTGAATTCGGTAACACTCTCTCTCTCTCTCTCTCTCTCTCTCACTCTAAAATCCTGGTTCTCTTTCTAAAATATTCTCTCTGTAACTTTGTTTTACAACGACTACTCTGGCTGAACCAAACGAGAAGAGTTGCAGAGGAAATGGAGTTTGTGCTTTCAACTTCCAAAACTTTCTGTTTCCTTGTCCTCGTTTTTCTGGTGGTGAGTTGCTTCACAGAGTTTAGTTCTGACGCACAACCATTGCTCCCACTTGAAGAAGGTACAATACCACAATCTCATTTTGAAAGTACCATTTTTGGCACAAAGTTAATAGTTTTTTTTTTTTTTTTTTTAAATAAAAATAAAAATCTTAAGTCGTTTTGTTTGGTTGCTGAGAAATTAAAAAAGAAAAAAGAAAAAAAAAAGGTAGTCAAAAGTGTCAATTTTTTCATTCAAAAATGCTATCCAACAAGACACTTTAATTCGAAAATAAAAATCACTGTAATGTCTGCTTTGAGTTGCGTGTGAAAAAGATAGAATCAATTGGAGAAAAGTAATCTCACCCCTCAAAACATAACACATCAAGCGAATTTTTAATTTCGAATTAAAGTATTTGGTGTTATAGCATTTTTCTTTTGCCATTTGTGTCTAAACAAATAAACTCTCTTTCTCTCTCAAAGTAATTTATTCATGTTCTGTTTGAAAGAAAAGAAATGTTGAGACTTTAATTTTGCCATTTGTGATTTGTGGGACCCAAACAAATAAACAAACTCTCTCTCTCTCAAAGTAATTTTTCTGTGTTCTGTTTGGTTATTCTGTTTGTGTATCGGCTACCCGATTTTCATCATTGAATGTTCATTACTTACCCATTTGGGTTTCTGAACATTCATTACAGAACATTATGTGTCCAAAATAGTTTGCTTTCTTTCTCTTTTCCTTTCTATATTTCTACGAAATTTTAATTTTAAGTTTTTCAAATATCTGAATTTTTCTTTACTGGAATAACTGTCAATTTAGAAGAGAATCAGTAATTTCTTATAATAAAAAATCAACAATTCTTTATCACCTGATACTTTTAATCCCAAAATTAAAAACTAGCCTAACGTGTTGTGGTTTGAGTAGTGTGTGAAAAAGAGAGAAGCAATTTAAAAGAAAATACCTCACCACTCAAAGCATGAGGGATTATGTCATGCCACCTTAGAAAAGTGATCACATCACTTCAGTGGTTAGATTATGTGCAGGTCAAAATCTGACCCAATTTTTCCCCTGGCTTACTCTCTGTCATATCCATATTTTCCCATTGATTATGTATTTTTTCCCCTTGAATTGTAGTTGGTGTTGTCAACTTGTCATTACTAATCATTCTTTGTTCACATTTATTAATGCATATTACTAATCAATTTTTATACTTACTTTGTATGTAAACAGTGAAAACTCTTCAAACAATATCCAAAAAACTACACAATGAACATTGGAATACTATAGGCCGATCTTCTTGCCAGAACCAAGAGTTAAACAGGACCTTCGAATTCAATGTAGACTATCGAAGCAATGTCACATGCAACTGTACTTTCAACAACGGCACCGTTTGCCATGTCACAAACATGTATGACCATGTCTTCTTATCCCATGTGTGTGTGTACCGCGTGCATGTCACGTGCAATGCATTTGAACAGAAGTTAAGTGATAATTTATCCTTTGAATATCATTTGCTTCATGCTTACCATTGAATATAAGTTTTTTAATATTCAATCAACTCATGTAATTTGTTCGAGTTTGAGTACTAGGTAAAACTTATATTTGTCTCAATATGAATGGAGTCGAACTCCCTTTTCGTATCTGGTAGTGTGGTGGATATCAGCTTCAATCTAAAGAAGGATCTTCCATCACTAGCAGTGTACAGCAGGGAGTATGTTGCAAATTTTTTGCTGTGCTGACTGCTGAAGGACCAAACTCTGGAGATATCAATATGATAAAATGATTTAATGATTTCGGATAATTTGATTTCAAGCTTTAACTACTCTTTCAATGAAGGCATCATTAATGATGTGCCTACGCATTTTAAATACTCATGTGATGTTTTCCATGATGTTTTACTGTAGCTAGTGTTTTGTGTGCACCAATGTTTTATAATATGCTTAAGTAGATTTCTATCTCATAATGTGAGTTTAAAGCATTAATTATGGGTTCAAATCTGATTTTATGAGCTAGTCATTCTAAGTCAGACTTGCTGTAGCTTATAGCCTGTCACTCAATTGCAAAAGCCTATGCCTATGGAGACTTTTTAGACCAAAATTTTCAATTGTTTTTCCCTTGATTTGCAGACTTTCTAAATTGTTTTCAGTGACCATATCTATTTTTGGGCCAGATAGCATAGGGATTTCTGTAGGGTCTAGTTATTTAACTTGGTGTATTAATTTCTTTTCTTTTCTTTTTCTTTCTCATGTGAATTACAGCCAGCTGAAGGGTCTCAAGCTAAATGGAGTTATTCCTGATGAATTTGGAAATCTTAGTTGTCTGCAAGAAATGTAAGAGATGCATATATCTCTAAATTAATTCTGAAGTCAATTCACCTGATTGGCTCATTAGGTTATTGTTCCATTAGTTTGTTCAATTTTCTGAACTGTTTCACTAGGATATGAAGGTTGGATGCCATGTAAATTAAGGCAGACAATCTGTTAACTGGTGAAAAATAAGGGCGTTCTAAGATTTCGATAAACAATCTCAATTATATATGTTTTGATGGTTGTGGTGATGTAGCCATATTATACTAGAAAACCAACTTAAGTGTTCAAGCTAGAGCTACCACTTAAGTCTCCAGATTCATATCAAGTTGTAAATTTATTTGATCATTGTACAGTTGCAACTTATGGTGATGTTGCAAATTCATGTGTTCAAGATCTATGTAACAGGTGAAAAATCGATCGTTGGATTAGATAGTCTTCATATGCATGTCATGCCAAAAATCAAAGTGATCCGATGGTCGGTTTCTAAAATACAAACTGTGAAAAACTGTTACAATTTCACCATTGGATACTGCCATAGTTTTTCACAGTCTGTATTTTATAAACCGACCATTAGATCTCTATGATTTTTTGTATGTATGACATTTATAGAATGAGAGTATCTAATCCGACAATCGATTTTTTCAAAAAACCTATCTCATATTGGTTAAAAACTTAAGTTCTCGTATAAGCTTATATGTGTACATACCTATAAGAAAAGAATTCAATATATATAGATATATACACAAAGAAAACTACTTTCTTTTTTTTTTTATTACCTTCCCGTTTTTTTTTCCCTAGGATATTTACATTGAATACAATCTTGTAAGGACTTGTGCCTCTATTTCTAACTATATATAGTCCCTCCAAACATCCCACTGTGGAAGATTTGCAACCTTGTATTTAATGACCATTTCGAATTGAGAAATACTTGGTGAAGTTTCTTTTTTCAACAGTGATCTCACTCGCAACTATATCAATGGAACAATCCCAGTGAGTCTTGCTCGGCTGACTGATCTTACTATTCTGTAAGTTGTGATTACTTGCATTTGTAAATGTGAGAGCCTTTATTTTCTTGATAATTAGTGGGAAACCGCATCAATGGTACGATTCCTAGAGAAATTGGTGATATTGCTACACTTGAGCAGCTGTAAGTCATTGAATAGAATTCTATGCCTATTACAGCAATGACTGGTGCCTGACCTTGGTTATAATTTAAATTGTCTTTTATTCAGGGACTTGCAGGATAATCAGCTTGGCGGAGAGCTTCCTGCAGAACTTGGAAATTTGAAAAAGTTGGAGAGACTGTAAGACTACTTTTCATTTCCTCCTTTGTCTATTTAATTAAATTATACATTTTATTTTCTTTCAAAATAATCATTCAAATCCTTTGGATTCTGATTGCATTGAGCTACAAAGCCATTTTCGCTAATCTATTTTTGACACAAGAAGTTTTCTTGGTACTTATTGGGTAATGAAATGACGTGTGTGGAGTAATTATAATGATGAATTGTATTGCTGAGTGGAGTTCCCATGACTTGCACAATTTATCTATTTGGTTGCTGGAAGAATTGATGATCCTTAAACTCTATGTTTGATAAGATCGATGTACTCATCCAACAAAAAGATTGCAATTATGGTCATTTGTAGAGAATATATTCATTCACACCAAGACACTTTCACTCTCGCATACATACTAGGATACCTCCTTCTCCTTCTCAACAATTCCAATAAATTTGAAAAGAAATGTTGTCATTTACCTACCCCATTGGTAATAACAAGAACAGAAAAATGCATGCAAATACATAAAGATTGAGTTTATTGGAATTGTTGTTCCTCATCCTATTGTCTCCCCCACGGAGCATTTTCCATCATGGTCATTGCATTTGCCAAATGACGAAGTTCTTCTATTAGAAATATTGAGTTTTGCTGAGATTAATTGTATGATATAATGCAATCTGTAACCAAGAGAACAAATGATATTTGAACTGTTGTGATGGTCATCCAGCGACACAAAACAAGCAGTTGCTTGAAATAGGTGTGTTAAGATGCACAGAGATTATTCACGTACTTCTTTTGGGGGCATGGATGAAGAATCCAAGTTTAATTTTTATTAAATTGTTCATTGATGAAATGGAGATGTTATGTAGGGGTTGCAATCCATCATTGATGATAGCAAAGTTAAATTTGGACTATGCAGATTGGTTTGACTGGAGAATTTACAATATTCAATTTGATGTTATCAAATGCCTGTAATCAAATTAGGAGGAACAATTTTCTTGTTGGCTTGACTGTATAGTTGACATCAAGGGAATTGTTAGGAGTCATCCTTGTGCCTTTGATCCTAAAGTTCATCATTTTTGTAGCGCTTTATTTATTTGTTTATTTACTTGTCATTGAGAATTAAACCCACATTGTCCACTATAATGGATGCAAGTCGTTTTAACAACCAAGTCATTGCTGTTCAAAAAATAAAATAAATAAATAAAGTCATTTAACAAGATTCATCATCTTGACTTGGTGATGCATTATATAATCCTCGTCCTAGATCAATTAGCTTCACATTCCTGGATTGAACACTATCTCTCCAAATAGCACCCCAGATAAAGGTCCTTGACTTCCTTTCTCTGCTACCAAATTGTAAATTTGGACCTTAATAATAATACAAAAAACTACATTATTACAAACTGCTCACAACCACACAAACATTCACACACTAAACTTCATATACTGACACACATAACAAAACATATCACTTGACACCCACTCACTCATACCTTGGCTTCACTTTTATACACTCGACACTTTAAGAACATGTATAAGGGTTCTGAGGATACAAATTAAGTAGAAAGAGCAAGAGAGAAGAGAAGCAGAGAAAACAAGGAGAATTGTAGAAAGAGCAAGAGAGAAGAGAAGAGGAGAACAAGGAGAATTGTAAAGAGAGAAAGAAGAAGAGAAAACAAGGAAAGAAGGAAGAGGATTCTAGTGAGAGAGAGACAGAGAGAATCGGTGGTGACTCTCAACAACTCATGTATAAGGGTTCTGAGGATACAAATTAAGTCGAGATATAAATTAAATGGAAGTGATTAAGAGAATGTGGAAATAAATAGAGAGAACTAAGGAAAACAGCACGTCAAGGAAGGGCCACGGAAATGAAACAAAGCGAGAATGTCATGGGAAATGTAGAAGAATTTTGATTTGTTTTTGTTTCCACCTTTATTTGGTTTAATTCTTAGTTATTTCCATATATTCTCTATATAAACCCCTCAATGGGTGTATTCAAGTCGTTATCAATGAAATTCAGCTTTTCTATACAAGGAAACTCCCAACTCCTATAGTATGTTGTCCAGGTGTTGAACTCAAGTTGGAGTCTCTGTCTCCATAGCTGAATTGCTTCTTCTTCTTTTTTTTCCAAGGTTGTAAATATCACACACCTCATATCCGTGTTGGACAGCATGTGTCCATGTTAAATAGTATACAACTACCCAAAATATTAAGGCCAAGATATTACTTGCTGCTGCTGCTACTACTACTACTATTATGCTAGTTGTATTACTACTTCTAGTCCTATTTTTGTCATGTTGCATACAGGGATTTCATGACAGCGTTCTTACTTCTGCAGCATTCTTTCTGGAAATAATTTTAATGGAAGTATACCGGAAAATTTTGTCAACTTAAAGAAATTAAAACAGTTGTAAGTTTTTTTTTTCTTTGGCTAAGCTGGAAACTTTGCGAGTAATTTAACTATTTGGTCATCTATCATTTTTAGTTTGAAGTCCCTTGACTCCATGTACTGCTTTGCAGTAGGATAGATGGGAGTAGAATATCTGGCAAGATACCTGATTTTATTGGGAATTGGTCAAAAATTACGAGACTGTGAGTACTGTACATCGTTTCATATTTCTGTCAATGTTATTCCCACTTGGATTTATTTGAAGACATTTTATTTTTTGCAGGGATATGCAAGGCACATCCATGGAGGGGCCCATACCAAATATATCCAACTTGAACGAATTAAAACATTTGTGAGCACATATTCCACTTTCTGATAGTTCCTATATTCAGTTTAGTGATCTTATGCATGGTTGGAAACTGAAAATCTAGAAAGATGAAGCAATTAATTTGATATGATGCTTCTTGATTGTCAGGAGGATAACTGATTTGAGTGGATCATCACGTTTGGATTTCCCTGATTTGAGAAATTCCACAAGATTGGAAACACTGTGAGCTAAATGCAGATTTATTTTCCTGCAATGCACAATCATCCTATATTGTTTATTTTGTTGTTTCATTAATTTATCAAGCTGGACTGTTAAATGTTTCATGGTGCAGGGTACTGAGAAATTGCTCAATTCATGGTTCACTCCCAGTATATCTTCTAGAATTGAACTCACTAACAACTTTGTAAGTTTCTTTGGATGGGCATCATGTACAGATTCTTGGATTCCTGAATTTACGTTAATAAATTTCCTTTTACTTTTATTTTATTTTATGGTGAAAAGGAAATTGATTAACATAAAACCAGGAATATAACAAGGGGAGGGGTATAGGATTGGCTTCTCTAAAGATGTCTATTCTTTTCACTTTCCAATTCTTCTCTGAAGCAACTTGCAGTCAGATATTATAGCATCATACCTGGTATAATTGGTGTTAATCAAGGTGATAGCTGCTTGTGCATCCAACTCTAGTTGAAGCTTCCTCATGCCTCTTTCATAAGCCACTTGGAGGCCATCCTTTAGGGCTCATAACTCTGTTGCAACACTAGATCTCCGACCTGCATTTCTTGCATTACTTACAATCCACTGGGCACTATGATTACAAATAAGCCCACCTGCTCCAACTGGGTCGGGATTACCCGAGGCAGATCCACAGTGCTTATTGGCACGATTCGTTCTAGGGGGATTCCAACTCATTTGCATTGGATTTGTGAAATGTTTTG
>JAESVK010056935.1:50338-61094 GCA_017140935.1 Hamamelis virginiana | reverse complement strand
GGGCAATTTGGTCTTTACAAGGCCAATTCCTCATCAAATGATCAGCTATTCTAGTTAATCATTTGCATGAACATATGGTAGAAATAATTGATAAAAATGGGGTGTCCACAACCCTATTATTCTGAACTCTCACGAATCAAACCCTAAAGTTACCATTCTTGGCCCTTCTTTCAAAGATGAAATCAAAGAGGATTTTATTTCACATTTCCCATTTCCAGAGAATGAACAAACCCTCCTTCAACAAGGTTAAGTCACCGAATGGGAAGGAAATGCAATTTGACACTAGCCAAAAATAAATGATGGTTGGAATGAATTGGTCGAAAAGGTCAGAGCTTCCAAAGAGCAAGATTGGCTTGAATTGGGAATCAATGATGCCATTTCTCTTTCGACAAAGAAATTCTCTTGTAATGGTAAGCTTTTGGCTGCCGCTTTTTGTTTCTGGTCCCCTGCTTTTAATTGTTTTCAATTCCCATGTGGTCCTATGACCCCAACTATTTTAGACATTTGTCCTATCACAAGTTTGCCTCCTCTTGGTATTGAGATTAATGCTCTTTTAGGTCATGAAGAATCTTTTTCTTATTCTCTTGCATTCATTCCAAATCTTAACTACTCAGGTTTCATTCAATGTGAAATGGGTAAAGCTTCTGAACCTGTTTCTGTGAAAGAGCACACTTCTTTTCTGCTGTTTTGGATCAATAGGTTTCTGATTTGTTCTTCTTCTCAAAGAATAAATCAAGAGTTTGTCTATATTGCAAAGGCCCTTGCTTTGAAGAAGAAATTGGCTTTAGCTGCTTTTTTATTAGCCAATCTATATTCAAAATACCCAACCATGTATCAAAAACAAATGAGCTATAACATTGGAGGCCCCTTTTGGGTTTTACAGTTTTGGCTCTATGCTTATTTCCCTGAAATCATACCCAAGCTTTTTCTTTATGAAAATCAAACATTTCTCAATTTTGGTGAAAGGTTCATTGAGACAGATAAATTTGATGAACAAATTCTTCATCCCACTGCTCATTTTTCTTCAAACTTCCTTCGAAAAGGAAACCAAGCCTCTTCGAACCATATTCTAATCCTTCAGTAGGTCCAGCTTGGTTGAAACAATTTTATCCCATAAGAACCTCAATCCAAGCCACTCCAGAAATAGCAGATCTTTAGGCTAGTTTTTTGATCAGCAGGGATTTACTGGTTTTCTTTTATGTTACTAGAGGACGTGGACAGTTTTTTGAAACTTGTGCAGAGCCATATTTTCCAAATTTGGTGGCCAGGCAATTTGGTTTACTTCAAACCATTCCATTGCCTTATATGAGCACATTTGCAAGCATTTCTTCAAAGAGAGAATCTTACAAAGAAGATAGTCAGATTAGGGAGATCATGACTGCATTTGCTAAAGAGAGGAGCAAATTTAAATTTTATTCTTTTGATCACCATTACTTGTCTACTGACAAGTTTGATGATTGGTGGGATGCTAATTGGACCAATGCTTTTGGCTCTCTCAATTTTCCTTCAACAATAGCCAGCATATTTCCCTTTGAGTATAAGAAAAAATCTTCAGCTCCTTTGTCCATCTCTGCAAGTCAATCTCCTACTAGGAAGAGTAAAAGTTCAACTGAAACCCTCCTATCTCAAGTTGCACAAAATTTGGCTTCATCTGTCAGTGTAGCTCTTCCACCTCGTCCAAAGAAGACTACTGCTACTGCTATCATTCCTCATTCATCCTCCCGGAAAAGTAAGGATTTTTTTATTATTATTATTTTTATTACTGAACTTATGTTTAACATGCATTTAATCATGCACATCACTCTTTAGGTTAAAGGCTTCTCAGCCAAAGAATACAACAAATCCCTTCTGGCATTGAGATTATCATCAGTGATGATGAAGCAGAAGAAAAGGAATTTTCAGAAGAAGAATCAGCAGAAATGCCCTTAATTCGAAAACCACATACTAGGGCTGCTTCTTCTTCTACCACTGCTTCACAACAAGCTTCTAAAGAAGAAATGCATCATGTCCTGCATCTGGAAAGAAAGAAGAAAAATACTCACAGCCCTTCAAAGCAAATAACCAAAGTGGCTTTTGATCAGCCACCTCCTATTGTCATGGATACTCTTCATACCCCTTCTTCGAGGACATCTCCAGAAGAAGAAAAATTAAAAAGGAAGACTGAAAAGAAAGAAAGAAGGAGACTAGAAAGGGAGAATTATAAGAAAATGCAGCAACTTCTTCAAGAGTTCCAAGAGAATGAAGAAAGAAGGAAACTCAAAAAACAAAAAAGAAAAGCTGCAAAAGAGGCAACTCCCTCTTCACAATATCCAAGAGAAGAGTACTATGAAGAAGAACCAGCTCAGGTTTTTCAAGATGCACTAATTCACCATTCACAACCAACCAAGGAAAAAATTGCTCAAAGCATGTGGGAAGCTGGCTATGACACAAGTTCATCAGAGCCACTCTCCATTGAACCCATCATTTCAATTGATCCTCATGGTCAAATTATCACTGCTGAGGTAATATTTAAAATTTTCTTTAATACCCTCATCATGAGCCATTTCTTTAACTATATCTTTTTTAATTGCAGACTTCCAAAAATTCTGAAGCTGCCACTCCAACTTCTTTTACTTTCTCAGCTGTTGTGTCACTTGAGGTATCATAATTTAATTTTCTTTCTTTCGAACCAGTACATCACGAACTAACAATTCTTTGTAAAAATGATTTTCAGATTCATGAGCTGCTAGTAAGAATGGCCACACAATATGTAGATTTACCTCTTTATCATAGTGAAGTTCTTCGAACTACAGCCTTGATTGTAAGTTTTGATACAAACTCATCCAAATAAGGAAATTTTGTTTTGTCAAAAAATGCTAACAAAATTCACTACTTCAGCCCCCAGGGACTACCATTCACACTGTGGCAGACAATCCCCCAACATTTTCCTCGTCTATCATTCCTCTTATTGAAGAGGAAATTTCATCACTACCACAGCCTATAACTCCCTCTGAACAGGTACACTTAATTAGAATTTTGATCAACATGATATATTTATTCATATTTTAATGATTCGAAATCATTGATTTTCTTTCTATTTCAAGTTAATCTAGAACCTAAATCTTCAGCTCCTATTTTAGACAAGCCAAACCAAACTGATGTCTCTTTGCCAATATTTAAAGTTTCATCTCCAGATATGGATGATACCTTGGCATTGGTTGAATGGGCTAGTCAGGAACTTCAGTACACAGAGGAAGATTTTCTTTCAAAGGCTTCAATTCCAACTGCCTCTGAAAAGGCAAAGCTGCTTTTTAAGAAATGTGAAGATTTATCTCTAGATGACCTGCTCAACCCTGTCTTGAAGAAAGAAATAATTGATCAATGTCAAGATCTTGTAAACAGTGTTGCAGATGACATTCAAGGTTCTCCTCAGCAATTGAAACTTCTTGTATCTCAAATGATCATATTGGTCGAGAGATATAATGAAATCAAAGATGATTTTGGGTCCAATTGAAGTAGCCATCATGGAAATACAAGCCAGCTCTTCTTTTTTAAAGAATAACTTGCAATAACAAAAAGCTAAGAAAGAACAAATCATTTCTCTAGAAGATAGAATCAAGGCTCTGCAAACTGAACTTTCTTCTCTTCAAGCTCAATAT
The DNA here is from genome assembly GCA_017140935.1 of Hamamelis virginiana. NCBI lineage: Eukaryota > Viridiplantae > Streptophyta > Magnoliopsida > Saxifragales > Hamamelidaceae > Hamamelis > Hamamelis virginiana. The sequence continues at coordinate 57,456 of JAESVK010056935.1, read as the reverse complement.
GAGGCCAGCCAAAAGGAAATGATTCCTTGAAATCTGCAGCTAATCCTCGTAAGGAAGTACTTAAAAAATACATTGCTGACAAACCTGGTCATTTGAAGAGGAAACATGGCATGATGCAATACTTGGATACCAGTGCTGCAGATTGGAATTCCATGAAGAAAAATCTGCAATATTTTTAAATTTGCATTTGTAATCTCTGAACAATAGTTTAAACTTTCAAATTATGTGTTGAATTTGCTTTTTGTAAGTACTTTTTAGTATATTTTATTAATATCATTTTTCTTTTATCATGGCATGTTGTTACATCTATTTGTTTTAAATGCCATTATATATATTTCTTGGTTGGCAAACCTGCGAATAACATCAAGATTGTCAATTTTCCCAAATAGTGGGAAAATATTTTTTTAGAAACATGCCATTAATCTTTTTTGGATGAACATATCTATTAAGATTCTTTAAATGATACGCACCACCCTTTAATACCCTATGAACTTGAAATGGTCCTTCCCAATTTGCTAACCACTTACCAAATTTGTGATCTTTCGAACCAATCGGGAGTATAGTTTTCCATACCAAATCACCTTCAGCAAAAGTTTACACTTTTACTCTTTTATTACATCATTAGCCTCAGAGACACCAATCTCCCCCTCAGTATCTCCAATCCCATGACCTTCTTTATTTTTCTTACCCACTTCCTTCCACACTTTATCATCAATTTTTTTCATATCCTTAACATAACCCTTCTGCTTAACCCCTTTTGCTTGCGTGTAAAAAGTGTTGTTCAATCCCAAGCGTAGGATCTATCTGTTGCAAGCATAGTAATTCATGGGAGTACCTATGGTCATATCCACAGGGATAGGGAGTCGAAAAAGATTACAAATTCCTTTGAAGATTGCTCAGAATCGAGAAAAAGAAAATAAAAATCATGGGGTTTGAATTTGAGAGTTATTTACACTAAATGCATCAAAGTTACAGAATATTAAAATAATGAAAATAAAGAACTGAGATTTAGAGTTCAACTTGCCCACATCCTTGGTTCTAATTTCTCACACTTGTTTTACTCATCCAAATACATTGAAGAATGGTCTGGATGGGATATTTAGCAATGAAACCCCAAACATTTACACGCTCAGATTACATTGAAAAATGGTCTGAGCGGAGGATTTTGCAATAAAAATCATCCCTCTTGAAGATTATAGAATAATAATGATAAACACTCTTTGAGACATTTTAACAAACACTTGGAATGTTTTCAGCGCCAAGAACCACCTGTGCCAAGAAACCCTGTCTACAGATGGTAAAAGCTAGCCAATCCTTGTGGATCTGAACAAATACAGTGTGAAAAATCATTACCTAAGATGTGAGTCAAGAATCCCCCATCAATCCCAGCTGTTTAGAACTTAGCTACTCATGACTTGAAAATTAGCAGATTAAAAGTAAATTAAACTAAAGACTTTGATTTGAAATTGAAACTATGAAAATAAATTACATAAATTGAAAATTGAAACAAAGTTGTTTTATTACAAAGAAATAAAACAAGAAAATTAAATTACAAATGAAAATAAACAAGAAATAAAACTATTCTAAAAATACATGAAAGAAAATAAGATAATGAAAATCCTAAAAACTAAAACTAAATTAATGGAGTAGTAGAGGAGTAATGGGCGTGGAGAAGAGAGAAGAAGAGAAGTGTCCAGCAACATGCTTTCAAAATATCTAAAAAAATATCTTTTAAATGAAAAGACCAAAATGCCCTCAAAAAGTTTGCTTAATGGCTAAGTAAAATTGCATTACCGATAGTGCGAAATTGAACTATCGGTAATGGCATTCTACGGAATTCGAAAATTAAAAGCATGCTAGAATTACCGATAATGCGAATTGGATGCTATCGGTAGTGGTGCAATTCTTGGACAAAATGAGATTGGCTACATGCTAGCGTTACCGATAGTTGGAAAGTGGAACTATCGGTAGTAGTGGCTTGCTGAAATTTGATGGGCCAAAAATCCCATGGAGCATTATCTATAATTCTTATACTACTATAGATAGTGAGGAAATGCTCAGTAAAATGCTACAACTTCAAATGCATGTATCTTTCTCGTCCGGAGTCGGATTTGGACGTTCTTTATATCGTTGGAAAGCTTGAGAAGTCTTCTTTTCAACCATGGTAGTCTCATAGTCTGATTCAATCCGAATAAAATCATTTTTACCAAAATGTCCAGATTGGTCGCTTTTTGTACTTCATGACTTCATTTGCCCATATCTCCCAAACCACTTGGCATTTAGCTTTGAAATTTGATATGTGGCATCAAGACACACCTAGAAGTATGTCACATAAGTCCGATGACCTTTGATGATTTCCAAGACTTAAATCCGATCTCTCTTTTAACATGCAAAAACATCCACTTTATAGCATTTTACCTACAAAACGGAAAAACATGAAAAACCATTATAAATATATATTTACTAATATAAATGGCTAAATTATGCACAATATGGTGGGAATAATGCAATAGAAATATGCAAATATATGATGCAATCACCTTTCTTTACCAGAGCATCAGATCGACACACCACTTCCGTAGGACCCTGTCTAAAACATTTCTTACAATAAAATACAGGCTTCTCATACACAGCTTCTTGCCAAAACATATGCTGCCCCAACACAATAGGGAATCCTAGCTTTCACCAAATCAGACAACAAATCAGTTTCCACACAAATCCTAGCCCCAGTAGCACGAGTCCTGTATAAAGTAGCATTATTTATACCCAGATATCTTCCAAACCTTGAAGCAAAACTCTGCAAGCAATCCTCACGGTATAGATGAAGGGGCAGCCTTGGAAGAAAAATCCATTGAGGAGAGAAAGAAGGCTCCTTAGTTGTGTCGAAATTCATTGTCCAGTTGAACAAACGGAAACTACACCCAGCTATCACTTAACCCTCCCTCGCCCATGCGTGCATATAATCCCTCCCATTGGCCAAATGCAATAAAACATGATGGTCATCCATGAAACTTACCATCGGAACCTCAGCAAATCCCAACGATTTGATGATTTGAAGCCGCAAGACATCAATCGACGGCCGCATAGAAATAAATTTCAATACCAACGCAAACTTCAGATCATCAGCTACCTTTTCCATTTCCGCATCAGAAAATACAACTCCCATCTCCCCCTGAATCATCTCCGGCTTTCTAATGGGAATCCGAAACTTGGATTGAGGCAAAGGGCGTTTCATCGCCTCGGTAAAAGACTTCTTTTCCGTTCCCACTACACCTTCTTCCTTTCGATTACCACCAGACTCCTCCTCCCCAACAGCATGACCCCCAGACGAGGCCATCCCGCCGGCAATGACGTCACCGGAGAGCACCACAAATCAAAAAAAGAGGCGCACAACCTGGAAATTACATATATAAGAAAACATGATTCAACCTTCGGAGGTTATCCAACATAAAAAACATCAACAACCACGGTCACATCCACATCAGCCACAAATGCAAATGCAAGCAAATGGATAAAAGAGTTTTGGGAATTAAGGTTGGGAAGAAAGGGTTTACACTTGGGATGTGAGGTCACGGTGGGTCTTAAAAAGTGGAGAAGATGCAAAGGGTTAGGAGTAGATGGGGTTTAGGGTTTTAAGTTAGGTGGTGATGAAAAGGGCAAAAATGGGAAAAAATAAAGGTTTTGGAAGAAGCTAGGGTTGAGAAATTTGGGATTTGGGGGGTTTTAAGCAAATTCCGGTGAGCTGGACGACGGCAAGGGTATTCTGGCGATGAAAAAGAATCTCCGGTGAAGAAAAAAGCTTGCCGGCGATGGTGAAGCTTGAAGGATGAAGCGGGTGGTTGGTGATGTCGGTGATAAAGGTTCCGGCCTCAAAATCTGATGTCGCACTATGTAAATTTGATTATAGCCTGAATGTCCATTCATAAATGACATGATTTGATATCCTGCCACTCCATCAACCAAAAGGTTAACAATTGGCATTGGGTATTCATCTTTTGGAGTTGCTTGATTTAAATTTCTGAAATCAATGCAAGCTCTTAATTTTTCATTTTTCTTGATAACAGGTACAATATTGGATACCCATTCTATATACCTTGCAGTTCGAATGAAACCAGCTTGCAGCAATATTTCTACTTCTTCCTTGATCTTTGGAACAATCTTGGGTGTTAACCTCCTTGGCTCTTGCTTGAAAGGTTTGAAGCCTTCTTTAATTGGCAGCTTGTGCTCCACTAATGACCTGTCCAGCCCCGGCATTTCACTGTATTTCCAAGCAAAGCAATCTCTATATTCCTTAAGCAAATTAATAATTCTATTTTTACTACTACTATCTAACGAACTACTAATAAATGTAGCCCTATAACAATTATCATTATCACTTAAGTTTACTTCAATCAAACCATTAACAGAATTTAAGCATAAATTAGACGACAGTTCGTAAAACTGACCGTTGGATTAGATGCCTCTCTTCTGTATGTCATTCCTGCAAAAAATCACAATGATCCGATGGTTGGTTTTAAAAAAAACTGACGTTAAAAAAATTGTGATATTTTGAAGAACAAATAAGTTGCATTATTTCACAATGACATTTTTCAAAAACCAACCGTTGGATCACTATGATTTTTTATAGGCATGACATACAGAAGAGGGGCATCTAATCCAAATGTCAGTTTTATAAACTGTCATCTAAAATTTGGACATATGAAGTCGGTCTTACGCAACTTTGCCTTAAGCAACTTTGCGTAAGGCCGGCCTGAACATAGCATTCCTATATATATATATATATATATATATAAGTTAGCTAATGGAAATAGAAATTATAGACAAATACTTCATATTCAAGATTGAGATGATAATGTAGGTAATGTTAGTAGAGATTATATAAATCACGCAGTTAAAAACTCAGCTTTTTTATGAATCACGTGAATAAAAACTCATATAATTCATGTAAAATGAATTGAACTAACAATTTTCTAGATATTTAATTTTTTGTCCAAAGGCATTACTCAAACTAATATTATTATTTTTCATTCATGGTGGTTGATTGGTTAACGCAATAACTAATCCTTCTAAATGCATGAGATTTATGCAGCATATATTACTATAAATTTACAATACCCCATAATTAGAGAATAGAGATGCCATGTAATTGGTCTTGATTCCTTACCAACTAATCATGTACAAAAAATTTATTTGATTCCATTACAAATTATCATGCATTGTCCTATACTATATCATATTCAAAGTTTCATTACAATTGAAAAGGCTAGAGAGAAAAGAGAGAAAAAGACTAAAGAGAGAAACTTGCTTTTGGAAAAGTAAAAGGAAAAAAAAAATTCTCTTTCATATGCCAAAAAGAAAAGGTAGCCAATGGAGCCTTTTTTATAAAAAAAAATACACGTAAAAAAGGCCTGAAGCAGCCGCTTGGGTTGCTTTAGCTCAAAGTCGGGGCTGATTACAAAACAATAAAAGTTTTTGTCACGCAACATTTTAAAAAATACTAGTTTAATTTCAATCACAGGATCTAATTAAAACACACGAGTTATTTAGATTTTTTTTTTTTTTGTTTAAAATATTAGAAATCAATTTATTAAAAATAAAAGCAAAGAAACATTTAGTGTGGAGGTCCTCGATCCACTGTAGTTTGATGATGATATCTAATCAAAACACGAGAGCTCATCATCTTAATGCAACGAATGGACTATTGAATTTGACATTGTATAAAATTTGTACCACAAAACTTTTCCTAACAAAAAAAGAGGGGGCTACTTTTAATTTCCATGAATTGACGTTACCCTAAGTACATTAATCTTGATTAAGTCCTCATGAAGCGTTCACATTACAAAGGAGGAAAATTCCGTGGTAAAAGTGAAACAATGATAGGCACATGGACTACCGGATGCTTGGATACAAACAAATTGGTATAGTGGTATCTAAGGCAAGCTTGGATAACTTGCTCTATATATATATATATATATATATATATATATACAAATAAGCTAAGATTTATAGCCGTTCGATCATTCCATGAATGGAGATTTGTTTTAAGTGATAAAATGATCCAATGCTGACTAGATAATTACTCTCTCTCTCTCTCTAATATATATATAGGTGCTATGGCCAAGTGCACCTGATGCATTCGTGTAGAGTTATTTGCAGTGTAAATTTTGGAAAACTAACTGTTGGATTGGATACTCCTATAATGTATGTCATGCCTGTCAAAAATCACAGTGATCCAACGGTTGGTTTATGAGAAAACTTACTACTAAAAAATGATAATATTTTTAAGAACAAAATAGTCACAGTTTTTCAAAGTTACATTTTTCAAAAACCAACCGTTGATTACTATGAATTTTTGTAGACATGACATACATAATAGAAGTATCTAATCCAACGATCAGTTTTTCAAAATTTTGAATGTAAGTGGCTCTACAAGAGGGCACATGATGCTAGAAGCATCAGGTGCTTCCCTGACCATAGCACCTATATATATATATATATATAGGTTTCCCCGACCATTCTTTTTACCATTATTTCTACCATCCATTTTCAAAACACCAATGTTTTTTAAATGTTTTGAGAAATGGATCGTTGGATTAGATATTCTGCTTATATACATTATGTATGCCAAAAATCAGTGATCAAACAGTTGGTTTTTAAAAAATGGCATTGTGAAAAATTATATAATTAAAAACTTCGCGGTTTTTTAATCTGAGATTTTTTAAAGTATGACCGTTGGATCAATATGATTTTTGGCATATATGACTTGTATAAGAAGAGTATCTAATCCAACGGTCGCTTTCTCAAAATATTTGATCTAGATAGTTGTTTTGAAAACGAATGATAGAAATAATGGTAAAAAAAAATGGTTAGGATAACGTGACTCATATATATTTTCAAAAGCAAAAAACATTTTAAAATGATTGAGGGACAACTGTTGAAATTTTTAAATGTATTTTTTTTTCTTTTTTTTAATGGAGCAATACTAATTTATGACATTTTTTATTTTCCATTAATCAGGTACATGGGCTTTTTCATTTTTGGGGATTTTTTATGGAGAAAATTTACCACGAATGTGTCCTCAATACATGTTAAATTTATAATGAAAGTGCGTTCAATAT
>JAESVK010056935.1:15906-39933 GCA_017140935.1 Hamamelis virginiana | reverse complement strand
AATATGGCTGCCATATAAAAATATTTTTTATATGGCAGCCATATTTCTATAATAGTGGTATGAATATATATATGTGGCAGCCATATTTGACTTTTCAACGCCACATAAGCAAGATCCTGAGCATGTTAGCTAGGGGCGTATTTTGGTTGCTGGGTTAAGAAATTTGGCAGCCATTTTTGACTTTCCCTCAGCCACATCAGCAAGACCGTTTTCTAAATTGCGGTCTATCCCGCAACCGATCGTTTTTGTATATATATATATATATATACACACACACACGAGCTTTTGCATTTAGCCTGACAAATTATATATTATTGCAAAAGGTAATGGTAGTTCATTTTCAACTATTAAATGCATGTAATAGTGGGGTTTAAAACAATAGTAGGGTTCACATTAACGAATAGTAATTAAATTAAGTGTTTGGCATTGCAAAAATTAATGAAACTATAACCTTTTTTTCTTCTTTCTTTTCTAGGTGAATTTCAAACATCATTTCCACAGTTGAATAAAGTTCAAAATTTTGCATTGTTTGATCAAATTAAAGTTTGATGTTTTCTTTCACGTAATTAATATTATTTAACAATTAAATATATAGGAACGTAATAGGTTGAATTTGAAAATTTTATATTATGACAGAACGCGTGCATGCATGTATCAATTAATGTAGTTGAAAAAAGGTAGAGGTTTCATTGGAAGATGGATAAGGTCTCATCAAAGGTGGACCCATTTCCATAAGGTGCATGTAAGCTTCAATAAATGATGATAAGTTGATAACTACCATCTTACCGACTACCGAGAGATTCGGTTGCGGAAATTACAGTAAATGAACGCTCCCAGACACGTACGAAAGAGTGATGTAATGTTTTCGTACGTCTTCGTTGCTTTCTTCCCTTTTATTTGATTTTTCTTGGTCCTAGATTGAATTTTTCCAATTCATCTTTAATTCATCTTCCTTTATCCCCTCTCTCTCCCCCCCCCCCCTCCCATGGAGTTTCTCTCTCCTCCAACCACTCCACTCTCTATCTCTCTCTGAAATTGAAGTGTCGTTATTGTTTTGTATTTCACATATGAATTCGGTAACACTACTTTGGCTGAACCAAACAAGAAGAGTTGCAGAGGAAATGAAGTTTGTGCTTTCAACTTCCAAAACTTTCTCTTTCCTTATCCTCGTTTTTCTGGTGGTGAGTTGCTTCTCAGAGTATACTTCTGACGCACAACCACTTCTCCCACTTGAAGAAGGTACAACACCACAATTTCATTTTGAAAGTACCGTTTTTGGCACAAAGTTAACAGATTTAAAAAAAAAAAAAGAAAAAAATGAAAATTCTTAAGTCGCTTTGTTTGTTTGCTAAGAAATTGAAAGAAAAGAGAGGTAGGTAAAAGTGTCAACTCTTTTGCCAATTGTGTCTAAACAAATACACTCTCTTTCTCTCTCAAAGTAGTTTATCCATGTTCTGTTTGAAAGAAAAGAAATGTTGACACTTTAATTTTGCCATTTGTGATTTGTGGGACCAAACAAATAAACAAACTCTCTCTTTCTCAAAGTAATTTATTCGTGTTCTGTTTGGTTACTCTGTTTGTGTATCGGCTACCCGACTTTAATCAATGAATGTTCATTACTTACCCATTTGGGTTTCTGAACATTCATTGCTTAAAATCCTTCCCAAATTCATCAACCCACCATTTGGTTGCCAAGAAAACGGAGGAAAAAAAAAAAAACACTGAAGTTTGAACCTATGTTAGAAGTCAACTTCATCCTTTCCTTCAGTTTCTCAGCTAGCAAACAAACAAAGCATTATGTGTCCAAAATGGTTTGCTTTCTTTCTCTTTGCCTTTCTATATTTCTACGAAATTTTAATTTTAAGCTTTTCAAATATGTGAATTATTCTTTGGTGGCAATTCCTGTAATCCAGTCCATGCATTTAAGAAATGTCGGCCCACTTGATTACCTTTGGGCGTGGGGCCCACTAAATAGTAGATGGAGATGGGTCCATGCATTTACTACTCGTAACTCGTTCACTCGTTTTTTTATTTTTTATTTTTCTTTGCTCCATAGCCGTAGGGGTGTGCAAAAAGCCAAAAACCCACCCCACCTGCCAGACCCGATCCCACCCATTCCGAATCCATCCGCGATCCGCAGTTACAATAATTAGGTGGGTTGGGTTGGGTAGATTTGATGAATTTTTGGTGAGTTGAGTCAGTTGGCGGGTATAGAGGTGACAACCCTCCACCACCCGCCAAAAATTATATATAAATAAAATATATTTATATAAAATAAATTTCATTACTACATTATATTTTTCCTTAACTGGATATGCTTGCAAGTTAGTATTTTTTATTTTTTTAGAGATGTTTATTATTGAATATGCACTTATTTGATTTGATATTCTTTCAATTTTGAATGTGAAACCATATGTTAGTTTGTAAGATTTTTTAATAATAATAAACCTTTATTATTATTATGTATCTAGCTAGTTAGTAGCTTCTATTGTTGTAGGGCAATTTATTTTGGCACTTTAGTTTATTACTATTGGAAGAATTGTTTAGATTATTGTTTAATTACTAAATAACAATGTTGCATTGTTATTTACGAATTTGAGATGTTTTTGCTTGTTAAAAAGATTTTAAGAACTTTAGGTATTTATAAAAAAATAAAAATAAAAATAGTAATGCTTCACCCGCTCAATCCGCCCAACCCGCCGGTTGAAACCCGCCATATATTTAACCAATCCGCCGGTTATTGAGGTAGGCAAGTTGGTTGGCGAGTGGGAGAATTAGCCACCCGCCAAGGGCGGGTTGGTTGGCGGTTTTACCCTCCACCCGACCCGCGCACACTCCTATCCATGGGCCATTGTTTCAAAAAGTTCACTATTGATACCGTTCCTGAGGCCAATCTAAAATGGTTATTTTGAAAAACTAACTGTTAGATTTAATATTCTTTCTATGTATGATAGACATGCCTATATATGTGGGATGGGTTCACCTAACACCCTATTTTGACACCCCTAAATAACACTTCACATCAACTATTGGATCAAACTCAATCCAAGGGCAAATAATATAAGCTGACTTTTTTTTTTTTGGTTGAAAATATAAGCTGACTTTAAGTGCAATTAAAGCACCCCTCTCTCTCTCTCTCTCTCTCTCTCTCTCTCTCTCTCTACTTCTCTATACTCACGCCCATTCACAAAAAAGACCATCTGACTTCTCATTCTCTCTCTCTCTCTCTCTACTCGCACACCATTCACAAAAAACACCCTCTGACTCTTAACTCACTCTCCCTCTCTACCCTATCTCAAATATGGCTGCAACTGATAGTGTTGGTTGTAAGCCTCTATTTGGATCCGAAAAAGTCAAGGGAAAAGATAGAAGGAAGTTTTTAATTTTCGCATCATTGGAAATTTTTTGAAGAACTTGTACAAATGCCACGGTTGATGGATTCTAAGGAGATAAGGAGGAAAATAAAAGGCGCGAAATCAACTGCTTTCTTGCTAAGGAATCTTCAAATTTCAATGTCAATGTACTTCAATTATTAGGGAGCTAATGGAACTCTTGGCCGGCCCTCCCCATGCATAGCAACTGCGGCTGGGTCCCTGTGAATTGTGACATCTTTGGATTTCTTGACTTGTCCATTACTTCTTGGAATCATCCTCTCGACATGGAATTTGCTCTTTCCTCCAAATGCTTATATTCTTCTTCTATTGTTATTTTCATTTTAATTTTTTATATACAATTACAATGGACAGGAATTGAACCTGTGATTTAGCTCGTCCAAATGCCATCTTGAAACCATATTACTTGGTTGAGTGTTGGGTCAGTCGGTCTAATTTAATTCATCTTTTTTGGTCAGATCAGTCCATCACTAAATCTAGATTGATGATAGTTAAATATTAAAAGTTTTACATAATTTAATATTCAAAGTGCAATATATTTATACAACTCAAATAATATATAGCCATGTAACTGTGAAATATTTATACAAAATTTGATTTTGTATGGCCGTGTTTGAGAGGGACGGGTACGGTATGGTATGCGGGTAGAGAGAGAGAGAGAGAGAGAGAGTGAGAAGTCAGATGGTCTTTTTTGTGAATGGGCCTGAGTATAGAGAAGTAGAGAGAGAGAGGGTTGCTTTAATTGCACTTAAAGTCAGCTTATATTATTGTCCTTGGATTGAGTTTGATCCAATGGTTGATGAGGGGTGTAATTTAGGGGTGTCAAAATAGGGTGTTAGGTGAACCCATCCCTATATATATATATATATATATATATATATATATATATATATATATATATATATATTAGAGTAATTTTCTTATGAGGATTTGACTTTTTAGTCAATGTAAGATAATAATTTTGGAAAACTGACAGTTGGATTAGATATTCTTCCAATGTATGCCATGCGTGCCAAAAATCATAGTAATCTAACGGTGGGTTTTGAAAATATATATAATTTTTTTTTTTCCATTGGCAACTTAAGAATATGACTGGGATCATTTCTTGAGGTTTTCGGAATATTAGTGAGCTGGACACAGCTGGCAAGAGCAAGGATTTCTTTGTTCAAAACCACACCATTAGAAATGTAAGACCAAATTGAAATGATATATGAAGAAGCATCGATTAGAGTCCCTATAAAAAGGGAAATAAATTTGAATTGACCATTGTAATATAGTGATGCCATTGGGATGGTGGGGTCAGAATACTAAGAGGAGAATGAATGAGTTTGTTCAATTAATTTCTGGGACATTCATTTCTGGTGTTGATGCAACCTTATCTGCATACAAAATTGACCAATTATGTCATGCCACCTTAGAAAAGTGATCACATCACTTCAGTGGTTAGATTATGTGCAGGTCAAAATCTGACCCATTTTTTTCCCCTTGGCTTACTCTAGCTATGTCATATTCTATATGACAATTAATCTCGCCCATTTTTTTCCCCTTGGCTTACTCTAGCTATGTCATATTCTATATGACAATTAATCTACAGTTGTTGTACTTTAAAATGATTGATTATGATAAGAGGATTGTAGTTGGTGTTGTCATTACTAATCATTCTTTGTTCACATTTATATGTAAACAGTGAAAACTCTTGAAACAATATCGAAAAAACTACACAATGAATATTGGAACATCAGCCGATCTGCTTGCCCTCAGAGCCAGAACCCAGGGTTTCACAGGAGCTTCGATATCGATGAAAAGTACTGCCTAAGCAATGTCACATGCGACTGTACTTTCAACAGCAGCACCGTTTGTTATGTCACAAAAATGTATGACCATGTCTTCTTATCCTATGTGTGTGCGTGCCGCGTGCATGTCACGTGCAATGCATTGAAACAGAAGCGTCTAGTTATTCTTATCCTATGTGTGTGCAAATATATATATATTTGGGCCTTTGGGCCTGATCGGATAGGGATTTCTGTAGGGTCTAGTTATTTAACTTGGTGTATTAATTTCTTTTCTTTTCTTTTTCTTTCTCATGTGAATTACAGCCAGCTGAAGCGTCTCAATCTAACCGGAGTTCTTCCTGATGAACTTGGAAATCTTAGGCATCTGCAAGAAATGTAAGAGATGCATATATCTCTAAATTAATTCTGAAGTCAATTCGCCTGATTGGCTCATTAGCTTATTGTTCCATTAGTTTGTTTAATTTTCTGAACTGCTTCACTAGAATATATATGAAGGTTGGATGCCATGTAGATTAAGGCAGACAATCTGTTAACTGGTGAAAAATAAGGGCGTTCTAAGATTTCAATAAACAATCTCAATTATATATGTTTTGATGGTTGGGGTGATGTAGCCATATTAGACTAGAAAACCAACTTAAGTGTTCAAGCTAGAGCTACCACTTAAGTCCCAGATTCATATCAAGTTGTAAATTTATTTGATCATTGTATAGTTGCAACTCATGGTGATGTTGCAAATTCATGTGTTCACGATCTATGTAAAATGCATTAGACAAATTAATATAGCACATGCCAATGGACTCACAGGGATTAATCCTAGTTTAATCCCTATTGTGTAATACTTATGGTACTTGTTTTTTTTTTAATCCTTCCTTGGGGCGGGGTTGGATCCTATGGGTATGGTGTAGGGTAAATTGATCTTCTTAGATACCAAATATATGAGTACTTTTCTTATGGGAACGTACACATGCATTTAAGCTTAATTGAGGACTTAAGTTTTTAGTTAATGTAGGACAAGTACTTTGAAAAATCGTTCGTTGGATTAGATAGTCTTCATATGCATGTCATGCATGCGAAAAATTAAAGTGATCCGATGGTCGATTTCTAAAATACAAACTGTGAAAAACTGTTACAATTTTTACCATTAGATATTGTCATAGTTTTTCACAATCTGTTTTTTATAAACCGATCATTAGATCGATCTCTATGATTTTTTGTATGTATGACATTTATAGAATGAGAGTATCTAATCCCAGTCTATTTTTTCAAAAAAAACCTAACCTATATTGGTTAAAAACTTAAGTCCCTGTAGCCATCTCGTGCATTGCCTGACAATCACCAAAACCCACTCTTATGAACCAAATTCATAATTTCATCCACTAATGTCTTGGATCTAAAATCTTAAATACAACTGGCTAACCTTCCAAAAACTCATTCTATAGGAGAAATAAAAGAAAAATAAAAACACGTTTTGAATATAACCGCATCACTTCCATTTTAAATTAAAGATGATCTCATAGATAGTCTAAAGAATATAGTATCCTATCTAAAAAAAAAGGACAAAAAAGAGAAAAGAATATAGTATCCACTAATCCGAACTAAATTTCCAATGAAGTTTATATATATATATATATATATATATATATATATATTATAAAATTCCAACAATCACATCTTTAACTAAAACAATATGAGAAAGAAAATGAGAAAAATACCAACGGGGGCTAGCCCAGTTGGCTTGGCGCTTGACCCTCATGTAAGAAACCACGGGTTCAAGCCTCACCTTTGGTGAGGCTTGTGTAGAGGTTGTCTTGATGTGGTGGACTTGTATCCTCATGGTGACCCACAATTCGCATAATGCGATGTCCCCTCTCAATTAGTAACTGTTGATTTCTACCTGTGCAAAAAAAAAAAAGGAAGGAAATTAGAAAAAATAGTTAAGTTTACTTGCTTAACATAAATAATTAGGTATTAATTTTAGTATTATATTTATAATTTTTTGGTTTAATAGGTAACATACCATTTTATATTCAAATAATAACTTAAGTTGGTGTGAATAGTAGCTAGTAATAAAAATAGTATTCAATGGAGAGCTCTATGGCATCAATTACACTGTAAATATATAGATTTTCATTACAAATTATTTTTTCATCAATTATATTATATTGTAATATATATATATATATTAAGCTATGACATTAATTACACTGTTTTTATATATATTAAGTATTGTAACATCAATTACATAGAAACAAAATCTGTGAAATTATGCATTGTGTAGAGAGCTCAAAAGCCTTGAAAAAAATGCTAACACAAGCATTGGTCATCTACTCCTAAATTCTAGCATTGCATGTTAGCAAAATGAAACACGAATGTCCCATTTAGTTTTGGGATAGAGATCCACAATGTGATTCAAAAGCTAATTTTTCATTGGATCAATCGGTTGACGCCAAGGATAAAGATAATCAAGCTAGCTACTTTGATCTTCACACTCCAGTTCATGACTATGGCGTCCTCACCTCATAGAATCCATATTCTCAATCGATACAATCCCTTAAGATATTTTATAACCAAAAAAAACAAAAAACCATAAGGTGAATAAAAGAACATCAATTATATGCAGAAAATTGAAGAAGACAACCTTATGAAGAAATATCATATTTTAGCATTTAAGATTTCAATTGTATCGGTGAAATGTCAAATAGAGCAAATACATGAGAGAACATGCTATATTTGGCAAATATGCATACACAATCAATTTTTTCCTAATATCCAAATCATAAAAATGAAAATGTAGCTAAAATCTGAGTAACCAAATGTCTAATATAATCATCACTCTCGTTTTTTCATGGTAAGCTAGATCGGTATTACAAGTTTTGACTCCATTAATTATCAAATAGTAAAGGCCAGACAATCTCGATTGAAATTTGAGATAATTTATTTTGTTATCATCGTCTTGAGTGGTTTATCTGCTATATGGTGATTTGAAATGTTGTAGAAGTAAGTTTGGGTTTGTTTGCTCATTGAAATTGGAATATGCCTAACATAAATTCTTAGGCTTCAGCAATTGTAAAATTTTGACTTGAGACCATTTTCGTGACTCTCCAAGCAATTATGATACAAAGCTTTGTTGAGTTGAGACCAGTTCCATTAATAAGGCCTTTTAAATTCAGTTTATTGAGCTAAAATATCACTTAATGCTATATGAGGAAATTAGGAAAAACATCTTGATTAGAATGGTATAAGCCATATTGATTTGTGATTAGTAATTCTCTCTTTTCCTTAAGGGTGCCCAAATCACTCTAAATACCGTTAAAATGTATGTACTTTTATATACTTAGATTTCTATATTTAGATTAAATAAAAAAGTTTTTTTTCTTGAAATTAATTTAGATAAAAAATGATTCATGATTTAAAAAATAAATAAAAATTATAGTCACTTTAAATCAATAAGTCATTGATAACGATTTGATCGGTAAATTTTTATTTCATGTTGATTGAAATTTGACAGGTTCAATGTTTTACTGTATATAGAAAAAGAAAGTTTGAGCCGGTTTTAAATTCATCAATTATGGAAAGGTTTCTTGCTTAGGGTACGTATACACGTTTCCTATGTGATTGTGTGCTATAGAATCTCATTGTTGAGCAAACTTTATAAAACATACAGTGAGAATTTATATATATATATATATATATATATATATATATATATAGAGAGAGAGAGAGAGAGAGAGAGAGAGAGGTAAAAAAAAAAAACAAACTTACTTTTCTTACAAAGAAATATAGAAGTAAAAGACTAAAAGTAATTAGCAATCAATATGCACGCCAATATGGGGGCACCAGAAAAACGAATTAAAAAGAAAAAGAAGAAGAAACTTTGGCTTAAAAAAAGAGCACGTATGCACTGCATGTCTCACCATCGCTTAGATTTTTCATTTTTCATGTAGTCAACATTCAAACAACTTGATTAAAAATGAATCAATATTAATAGTTTAAAAAAAAAAACATGTATTTATGATGCCATATGAAAAAGAAGAATCATAAGAAGAAAAAGAAAGAAAAATCATCAGGTCTGTGGTTGAAACAGCATCAATGACAATGTGGAGTGGAAACTATCCGTGAAGAGAGAATGTGTGGGAAGCAAGCAGCAACTGTACCTTGAAGAGAGAAAAAGTAATGTTGAGAAGTTTAAATAGACTCATGAGAGAAGAAGAATAAGAAGAAGAAGAAGAAGAATAAGAAGAAAGAAGAATCACTTGTCCGTGGAAGAAACAGCAACTGCAACAATGTGAAGTAGAGATGATTGTCTATGAAGACAAAGGCCACACAAAAAAAAAAAAAATAACAAAATAACAAAATAACAAAGAAAACAAATAACAAAATAACAAAAAAAACAAATAACAAAAAAACAAAAGAAATTCTAGAATTGAGGAACGTTTTCTGTGGAAGGATGTAGTGGATAGACAAAAATAAAATCATTGGGAATTTAATTAAAATATAAATATGAAGCCCTGATTATCAAAATGGAAAGTCAACATTGGAGAATAAAATAAAATAAAATAAAATATAGTATCAACAAAAATTGGAGAATAAATAAAATAAAATATGCGTGAACCAATTAGAAATGGGTAAGAATAATGAATTTAGGAGAGAAAAGAATGGGAAGGGAAGCGATATGAGAGGAGCCACGTAGGACCAACTGTTCTATATATAAAAGATAGTAATTTCTTCATTTTTTTTTTCTTTTTTTACCTTCCCCTTTTTTTCCCTAGGATATTTACGTTGAATAGAATCTTGTAAGGACTTGTGCTTCTATTTCTAACTATATATAGTCCCTCCAAACATTCCAGTAGAATCCAACTACCACTGTGGAAGATTTGCAACCTTGTATTTAATGATCATTTCGAATTGAGAAATACTTGATGAAGTTTCTTTTTTCAACAGTGATCTCACTCGCAACTATATCAATGGAACAATCCCAGTGAGTCTTGCTCAGCTCGCTGATCTTACTATTCTGTAAGTTGTGATTACTTGCATTTGTAAATGTGAGAGCTTTTATTTTCTTGATAATTAGTGAACAGTTAACTGGTCTGCATATTTGTGACTGTTGGTACGCTGCACTGCAGGATTCTTTTGGGAAACCGCATCAGTGGTACGATTCCTGCAGAAATTGGTGATATTGCTACACTTGAGGAGCTGTAAGTCATTGAATAGAATTCTATGCCTATTACAGCAATGACTGATGCCGGACCTTGATTATAATTTAAATTGTCTTTTATCCAGGGTCTTGCAGGATAATCAGCTTGGCGGAGAGCTTCCTGCAAAACTTGGAAATTTGAAAAAGTTGGAGAGACTGTAAGACTACTGTTCATTTCCTCCTTTGTCTATTTAATTAAATTATACATTTTATTTTCTTTCAAAATAATCATTCAAATCCCTTGGATTCTGATTGCATTGGGCTACAAAGCCATTTTCGTTAATCTATTTTTGACACAAGAAGTTTTCTTGGTACTTATTGGGTAATGAAATAACGTGTGTGGAGTAATTATAATGATGAATGAAATGTATGATAATTGTATTGCTGAGTGGAGTTCACAATGACTTGCACAATTTCTCTATTTTGTTGCTGGAAGAATTGAGGATCCATAAACTCTATGTTTGATAAGATGTACTCATCCAACCAAAAGATTGCAATTATGGTCATTTGTGGCTAGAGAATATATTCATTCACACCAAGACACTTTCACTCTCACATACATACTAGGACACCTCCTTCTCATCACTCACCTTCACTACTTCTTCACTCCACTACACAAACCCTAGGGAGGCCCTAAGCGCCCTTTTATAGCTGTTGCTACTGACTTGAAGAGTCGGTTCATTGCTGATTGGGGCTTGTTAGGAACCAAAAGATTGCAATTATGGTCATGTACTTCTTTTGGGGGCATGGATGAAGATGCCAAGTTTAATTTTTATTAAATTTTTCAATAATGATGAAATGGAGATTTTATGTAGGGATTGCAATCCATCATTGATAGCAAAGTTAAATTTGGACTATGCAGATTGGCTAGACAGGAGAATTTACAATATTCAATTTGAAGTTATCAAAGGCCTGTGTTAAGTTTCCATTCCCACCTAAAAGCCTAAGCTTATAGGTGGAGGGCCCAATACCTATATGAAGCTATAGCAAGCCTTTCATTTAGGGGATGTGGGACAGAGTGGATTTCATTCTTCTACACTCTCCATCACGTGCGGGCTCATTTTCATTCTTCTACACTCCCCCTCACGTGCAGGCTCGTTTGGGCCTTGTCACGTGGATAACCAAAGCTCTGATACCATGTTAAGTTTCCAACCTAAAAGCCTAAGTTTGTAGGTGGAGGGGCCAATACAGGTATATGAAGCTATAGCAAGCCTTTCATTTAGGCGATATGGGACAGAGTGGATTTCATTCTTCTACAGCCTGTAATCAAATTAGGAGGAACAATTTTCTTGTTGGCTTGATTGTATTGTTTACATCAAGGGAATTGTTAGGAGTCATCCTTGTGCATATGATCCTAAAGTTCATAATTTTTGTAGCTCTTTATTTATTTGTTTATTTACTTGTCATTGAGAATTAAACCCACTTTGTCCACTATAATTAATGGATGCAAGTCGTTTTAACAAGATTCATCATCTTGACTTGGTGTGATCTATCATGCACCATATAATCCTCGACCTAGATCAATTAGCTTCACAGTCCTGGATTGAACACTATCTCTCCAAATAGCACATCACATAAAGGTCCTTGACTTCCTTGCTCTGCTACCAAATTGTAAATTTGGACCATAATAATAATACAAAAAACTACACTATTACAAACTACACACAACCACACAAACATTCACACACTAAACTTCATATACTGACATACACAACAAAACGTATCACTTGACACCCACTCACTCATACCTTGGCTTCACTTTTACACACTCCGACACTTTAAGAACATCGCCCGTCCGCTCGCTTGCTTCACTCCACTTCACTTCTCTATGTGGGGGGAAGCCCCTTTATAGAGATGCTGCTATTGACTCAAACGGTCAGTTTTATGCCATTGTTGAAACTTCATGAAAGACAGTGGGAAGAAAAGAGACAAAACTAAAAGGAGAAAATTTTAGAGAGACTGAGTGAGGAATTGAGGGAAATATTGTAGAAAGAGCTAGAGAGAAGAGAAGAGGAGAACAAGGAGAATTGTAAAGAGAGAAAAGAAGAGAAAACAAGGAAATAAGGAAGAGGATTCTAGTGAGAGAGACAGAGAGAATCAGTGGTGTCTCTCAACAACTCATGTATAAGGGTTCTGAGGATACAAATTAAGTCAAGATATAAATGGAAGTGATTAAGAGAATATGGAAATAAATCGTGAGCACTAAGGAAAACAGCACGTCAAGGAAGGGGCATGGAAATGAAACAAAGCGAGAATATTATGGGAAATGTAGAAAAATTTTGATTTGTTTTTGTTTCCACCTTTATTTGGTTTAATTCTTAGTTGTTTTCATATATTCTCTATATAAACCCCTCAATGGGTGGTTGTATTCAAGTCGTTATCAATGAACTCAACTCGGAGTCTCTGTCTCCATAGCTGAGTTGCTTCTTCTTCTTTTTTTTTCAAGGTTGTAAATATCACACACCTCATATCCATGTTGGACATCATGTGTCCATGTTAAATCGTATACAACTTCCCAAAATATTAAGGCCAAGACATTACTTGCTGCTACTACTACTACTATTATGCTAGTTGTATTTACTTCTAGTCCTATTTTTGTCATGTTGCATATAGGGATTTCATGACAGCGTTTCTTACTTATGCAGCCTTCTTTCTGGAAATAATTTTAATGGAAGTATGCCGGAAAATTTTGTCAACTTAAAGAATTTAAAAGATTTGTAAGTTTTTTCTTCTTTGGCTAAGCTGGAAACTTTGCGAGTAATTAACTATTTGGACATCTATCATTTTTAGTTTGAAGTCCCTTGACTCCATGTACTGCTTTGCAGTCTGATAGATGGGAATAGATTATCTGGCAAGATACCTGATTTTATTGGGAATTGGACAAATATTACGATACTGTGAGTACTGTACTTCGTTTCATATTTCTGTCAATGTTATTCCCACTTGGATTTATTTGAAGACATTTTATTTGTTGCAGGAATATGCAAGGCACATCCATGGAGGGTCCCATACCTGATATAACCAACTTGAACAAATTAGAAGAGTTGTGAGCACATATTCCATATCTGATAGTTCCGATATTCAGTTTAGTGATCTTATGCATGTTTGGAAACTGAAAATCTAGAAAGATGAAGCAATTAATTTGATATGATGCTTCTTGATTGTCAGGAGGATAACTGATTTGAGTGGATCATTACGTTTGGCTTTCCCTGATTTGACAAATTCCACAAAATTGCAAATACTGTGAGTTAAATGCAGATTTATTTTCCTGCAATGCGCAATCATCCTATATTGTTTATTTTGTTGTTTCATTAATTTATCAAGCTGGACTGTTTAATGTTGCCTGGTGCAGGGTACTGAGAAATTGCTCAATTCACGGTTCACTCCCAGAATATCTTCTGCTAGAATTGGACTCACTAAAAACTTTGTAAGTTTCTTTGGATGGTCATCATGTACAGATTCTTGGATTCCTGAATTTACGTTAATAAATTTCCTTTTACCTTTTAATAAATTTCCTCTCACTTTTTATTTTATTTTATGGTGAAAAGGAAATTGATTAACATAAAGCCAGGAATATAACAAGGGGAGGGTTATAGGATTGGCTTCTCTAAAGATGTCCATTCTTTCCACTTTCCAATTCTTCTCTGAAGCAACTTGCAGTCAATATTATAGCATCATACCTGGTATAATTGGAGTTAATCAAGGTGATAGCTGCTTGTGAATCCAACTCTAGTTTAAGCTTCCTCATGCCTCTTTCATAAGCCACTTGGAGGCCATCCTTTAGGGCTCATAACTCTGTTGCAACACTAGAACTCCGGCCTGCATTTCTTGCATTACTTACAATCCACTGGGCACTATGATTACAAATAAGCCCACCTGCTCAAAAAAGGGGTCGGGATTACCTGAGGCAGATCCACAGTGCTTATTGGCACGATTCGTTCTAGGGGGATTCCAACTCATTTGCATTGGATTTGTGAAATGTTTTGGCAAAACAAAATTGAGTTGCTCCATTCTGATTGAACTAAATTACAATATAGTCCATCATCCTTCATGGAGACAATTTTATCTGATTCATGTTATATGAACTTTTTTCTTGTAGGGACCTGAGCTTCAACAATTTAACTGGTCGAATAGGAGGGACGACTGACAGCACGGGAAGTCTAGATTACTTGTAAGTTAATAAGTACATAGAACAAAATTCAATTCCAAAGAAGTGTACATTTATGAGTGCATTTATTTATGTGATATTGTCTATGGATGTAGGTTTCTGACAAACAACAGTCTAAGTGGAGCGATACCCGGTTGGATGTACAGTAATAAAAGATTGTTAGTGTTTTTCTAAGCATTTTGTCTGCTATAAAATATTCATAATATTTTATGAAATCTTAAACAAGTATGATATACTTCCTCTTATGAACAAGATCAATTGCATCTTGTGAACTGATGCAATTGATCTTGTGAAATTGATGAACAATGATCTGTTACAGTGATGTATCTTACAACAATTTTAATGAGTCATCACCACCGGAAGATTTTTGTGTGATGTCACAAGTGTAAGAATTTTTTCCATTCATTATAAAATTTTTTCTTTATTTCTTTTCTTTTTTCTCATGTCATCTACCTTAATTCTTTTCTTTTTTCATTTGACAGGAACTTAGTTTCCAGTTATTCATCATCACAGAATAAATCGTAAGTTCCTACTTGTTTTACTTATCCAAACTGCATTAGAAACATAAATGAGAAACTGAACTGATGAAAGTTACATTTTTATAGAATTACTTGGTGCTTGAAGAAGGACCTCCCCTGCCCCCTCAAACATCGATGTAAGTACTGAGACTTGTAATGCTATGAAGCAGCATTAATTTTTAGACTACTTATAGAAGCAGTAATCATGCACGAATTATGCTGATCTTGCTCTAGAAACGAAATCCTACAGTTCCCAGTGAGATTCGTATATAAACTACAATTTTTCCTTGTGAGAATCGTGGTTTGAACTTTCATGGAAACATGGTTGATCGTGCGAGGAGAAAGGAAAATGGAGTCCATAGGGAATTGAGCTTCTGGAGGCAGGGGCGGAACCAGGATTTTATCAGCGCGGGGGCAAAAAAAAATTTTACCACAAGAAATCTACCCTTACCTCAAACATCTCCTAATATTAATAAATGGACATTATTTCACTTTCCAATATGCTTTCATTTCGATGGAAATTAATATCAAATATGATATGGGCAAACGAAGACAAACACAATTTGAATTTTGATGCATGAATAACGCAAATATTTCAAATGAATCTTGAATATCATAAATCGTCATCAAAAATAGTTTGAAGTATAAATTCATAAACTTTTTAAAATATCGAAGTAACAAGTAACTATAATGTTATTTTCCAAATAGTATAGTGGGGGCAAATTTAAAAATTCTTGAAATTTTTCAAAATTTTAAACTAATCCCAAATATTTTTGAAATTTGAGTGGGGGCACTTTCCCCCATTGCCCCCACCCTAAATCCGCCCATGTCTGGAGGAGATCAGGGCCGTCTGCATTAGCCTGTAGCTTTTTTTAAAATCACTTTTAGAGAACTATCTCTCACATATTTTTTTATTAGAGTACGATTCAAACCATATTTTTAAATATCAAAATTTTCATATATATATATATACACACACACACTAGAAGTGATTGTGGCAAAAATTAGGTGAGACCTCTTAGTGTTTGCCACAATCACTTCCAGGATTTATTAAGCCATTTTTTTTTTTTACACATAATCTAATAATAGGATCAAAACTCAAAAGATTTACTATAAAATCATTAGAAATGATTTCACGACAATTGACCTGAATACCTTTTTCTTAAATATTTATAAATATTTCACCATCAAAGAAAATAAATGAGAGTAACCCCATCAAGATTATATCGAGATGATGTTTCCTATTATCACGATTGCTAAGAACCCACTATTAAATGATTTGGCACTGTAACATTGGTCTAATTAATTAATTCAAATTAAAACTTTTAAGATTCTCTCTTCATCAAACGTGGGGTACATCTAATTTTGTTGTCTTTCTCTATAATTGACTTTATTTTATTTTATTTTTTCCTCAAACTAACTTTTCAAATCTCTCTTATTTTGATTATTTATTATTTTCTATTTGAAAATTTTGTTCCACTTCACTTTTTCATCGCATCTGCAGACCATTCTTTGTTTATCAATTGTGGTGGAGGAATGGTGAATTTTGAGGGGAATGAATACGAAGATGACTCAATAACTCCAGGGGGACCATCAATCTTTTATGCCTCTGGGACAAAATGGGCTTATAGTAGTACAGGGCTTTACATGGACAAGGGCAATCCTAATTACATGGGCAAGAGCACTTATACATACATAGCAACAAACACATTGTCTCTGAATATAACAGGTGCGGATTACTACAAAACAGCCCGCCTTGCTCCTGTGTCACTCAAGTACTATGGCCTTTGCTTGCGAGAGGGCAATTATAAAGTGCAGCTTCACTTTGCTGAATTATTGTTTACTGACAACCAGACATATAGCAGCCTTGGGAAGCGCATTTTTGACATCTCAATCCAAGTGAGTTATAGGCTTAGTCCCATCGCCAGAATTCAGTATGT
Organism: Hamamelis virginiana; assembly: GCA_017140935.1. NCBI lineage: Eukaryota > Viridiplantae > Streptophyta > Magnoliopsida > Saxifragales > Hamamelidaceae > Hamamelis > Hamamelis virginiana. The sequence goes on along the minus strand of JAESVK010056935.1, from coordinate 22,928 downwards.
TATCTCCTTGTTTTTTTCTTTTTTCCGAGAAATTACAGCTTTACTCCTTTAACTATAACTGATTTACAATTGAGCATAAAGCTGAAAAGGGCCTCAAATGGAAGCTATAAGGGGTCAATGTGTTCGAATTAAAACTATAGGAGTATATAGTGTGTAAATCAAGGATAGTTAAAGGGTCAAACTGTAACCACCCCCATCTTTTATTTTTCTTTTTTTTCTTTTTTTATGAAAATGGTAGTTGGAAAATCAATTGTATTGGGGATGTGTAAGTGGTTTCATTTCCTATAAGATTGTTTCTTTTGTTCCCAAGTTTACGTGGTGTTAATTTAACTTTTCCCCAGGGAAATAAAGTTTTGACGGATTTTAATATTATGGAGGAAGCTAAGGTCGTTGGTAAGGGCATCACTAAGACATTTCCTAGTGTTGATGTTGATAATAACACTCTGGAGATCCACTTGTACTGGTCAGGGAAAGGTACTACATTGATTCCTCACATAGGTGTCTATGGACCACTTATATCTGCTATTACAGTGACACCAAGTAAGTTGATCTCGTAATCTGCTTTTGCAACTTTTGTTTCTACCCCATTGTCATGTAATTATATATATTTTTCTCTTCTTGTAGACTTCGATGTTGGTACAGGGCTATCAGTTGGACCTATTGTTGGCATTTTAGCTGCTTCATGTGTGGTCCTTGTGTTGATTTTGTTAGTCCTCCGAAGGAAAGGGTTCCTAGGGGGAAAAAAACTTGAAGATAATGGTGAGGTTAATTTTTTTTTTCTTTAAAAAAAAAAAAAATTTCACTCTATGATTGCTAGTCCTTGCCAATTAGGGCCATTGGTTGGAAAAGAAGCCAAATGTATAAGCATTTTTGGGGAATTAGATCTGTGTAGATGGCCTGTTGACATTATCAAGAAAATAAATTTGTCGATGAAAAAGAAAGGCAAGGAATTTATGGCTTTACAATGAGTTGAATTTTGGTGTAACCAGCACAACATGAAACTGAAAGACAAGATTGAACTACCGTTCTTTAACTGTGTGTTGAGCAAACATTTTTGCTTTCTGTCTTTTCTTTACATAATACTTAATTTCTCTCTTGTTGCAGAACTTCGTGGGCTAGATCTACAGACAGGTTCTTTCACCTTGAGACAACTCAAAGCTGCTACCAACAACTTTGACCCAGAAAATAAGATTGGTGAAGGAGGATTTGGGCCAGTTTACAAGGTAACCATGGACTTTTTTCCTTTTCTTTTTCTTTTTCATCTTAAGTTTTTAACCTGACAAAACTGTGTTGGAATACTTAGTCCTTGTGTCCAATTTATGCACGAATGCTTAAATTATGATTGAAAAGGAAAATAAATATCATCTCTAAGAATATGATTTTGAAATCTACCATGCTTGATCTTAGGGTGTACTGTCAGATGGAGCAATAATTGCCGTTAAACAGCTCTCCTCCAAATCAAAGCAAGGAAACCGTGAATTTGTCAATGAGATAGGCATGATATCTGCCTTACAACACCCAAATCTCGTGAGGCTTTATGGCTGCTGTATTGAAGGAAACCAGTTGTTGCTAGTATATGAATACATGGAAAACAATAGTCTTGCCCATTCACTTTTTGGTATGTGCCTCACTAACATCTTGTGTACCATTTTATGAGCTTCAAGAGAGAGAAATATTTCTGAACACTTTCTACCCCACCACCCCCTTCCCTTCCTTTCCTTACTTTCAGGTCGTGAGGGACTAAACTTGGACTGGATAACGAGAAAGAAGATATGCTTGGGGATAGCAAGAGGATTAGCTTATATTCATGAGGAATCAAGGTTGAAAATTGTTCATAGAGACATAAAGGCAACCAATGTGCTGCTTGATGAGGATCTAAATGCCAAAATATCTGACTTTGGTTTAGCTAAACTTGATGATGGAGAGAACAGCCATATCAGCACAAGGATAGCTGGAACAATGTGAGTTCTTTTTTGCCCATTTCTCCATCCTATTTGCCTTTCCTAATCTAATTTGTTTGATGTTATAAACCCAAAAAAGATAAAAGCAAGAAGCGTAATATTTTCTCTTCAATGGGTTATATATTAGATAAATAATGAGATGCATATTCTTAGGTTAAGATAAATATATAATCAATGCAGAGCTTATTCAGTTCTAACTTCTAACTATTTGTTGTTGGATTATAGTTATCTCAAAAAATAAAAAATAAATCTGTTTTAGATTATAAGAAGAGGCAGCATTTCTTGGGTAAATCCTGGATTTTGGTGGATTGCTATGTAATATAGTAATGGCAATGTGATATATTGGGCTTCAATATCATGCATAAACCTTTATGATTTCCTTTTTGAGTTTTAATCCCCAAAAAGCTTTCAGTAGTATCAATGGCAACAGAAGTAAGTTGTATGAAGATTCCTTCTTATCGTTAAAAGAGAACTCAAATGATTTCAACCAAAAGGGAAAAAATGGTTTCCATGCGGAGCCTATATGCCCCTTGCTCATATATTATTATGCAAATACTTCAGTAGTATAGAATACCAAGGATACAATGATGATGATACTTGTCTCATCCGATACTAACTTTCTTTTCCTTGATTTTAGTTTCCATGAAAAATAGATGCAGCTTTAGTGAAATTGTTTCGAGTTTTCAACACAACTCAATGTATATTTATGAAATGTTTCTCTTGGAAATAGTTGTTACCACACCATCCAAAGGAAATCATGTGATTACAGCTTCTCATTTTCTCCAGTGATGATTTTACTCCTTGAAGATGCACATATGCATATATTTAAGTGTACGTTAGTCTGGCTCGACGGTGGTTAATGACACAATATTTATTGTTTTGGTGCTATTTGATTTTTCTTCAGAGGTTATATGGCTCCTGAATATGCAATGAGGGGTTACTTGACTGACAAAGCAGATGTCTACAGCTTCGGAGTTGTCATGTTAGAGATTGTCAGTGGGAAAAACAACACCACAAATTATAGGGCGAAGGAGGAGCTTGTTTATCTTCTTGATATGGTAATATGCTCTTTATCACACGATGCTTATTTAGCTAGATAGTCTTTATTCCACATTTTCTAACTTGTTACTTGTTATTTCACTTATTTTAATGGAGCTCTCTCTTATTTAAACAAGTATCACACGATGCTTATTTAGCTAGATATAGTCTTTTATTCCACATTTTCTAACTTGTTACTTGTTATTGCACTTATTTTAATGGAGCTCTCTCTTATTTAAACAAGTATGAGTGCTTCTCGAAATATATGGAAATGAAATTATTCTATTTTGCTTTTGATTGCATTAATTTTAATGCATGAATACAACATTTTAAATAAATTATTTGAAAAAAAAATGTGAAAAAAAAAAATCACTAAATAGATTCATTTTAGTTGCATGGCATAAAGTTCTTTTTTTTGCCCCTTTCTAAATCTTACTCTAAGTTCAATGTAAAACAAAATTAAATGATTTTCTATCCATGTGATTTGAAATCAGCACCATCTCCGAAATCTTCATTTCTATCTGTATCCCTCTTTTTAATTTATCTTCTATATCTACATTATATACTGCATGTATGAGATAATAATAGTTGTCCTATGTGTTTGTTTTTTTTTTTTACATGGAATTGAAGGCTTATGTCCTGCAAGAGCTAGGGGACCTTCTCGACCTCGTGGATCCAAGTCTCAGTTCAAACTACGACAAGGAAGAGGCAATGATGATGCTGAACTTGGCTCTATCATGCACCATCTCACCTCCCACTCTTAGGCCATCAATGTCTTCCATAGTGAGTATGCTCGAAGGCAAAAGTGCGATCCAAGTACCAAAAATCCAGCGCAGTTCTACGAACCAGACTATGAGGTTCAAAGACTTTGAGGAGCTGTCACAAGACAGCCGAACACAGGCCTCCACATTTCAGGATCTTTATGACGTAAATATGGACTAGTTGATTTATGAAAGACTGAGTTGGTGAGTTCTAGTTTGTTTAATAGAAAATTAGAATGGAGAAAAGCAGAAAAATAAGAATAATAACTCTAGTCTGTAATAACTATAATGATGATGAAAACAATGATAATGACAATTATGTGTTAATAAGGGTATGAAATATGTTAATTAAAAAATAAAAGTTAGAAGGAGAATCTTTTTCAATACCCCACTTCTAAACCAGCCCGTTGTTGACCATTGGATATGTACAGTCCGATCTAGTTAACATATACTTTTATATCTTATTTAAGCATGAAGTCCAAAGATAATTGTGGGATATAAATTTTAAAAAATTTTATGTTGGATTAGATATTATACTTATATCATTATGTATACTGAAAATCAAGATGATCCAAGTTTAGAATTACAAAATGTAGCTATGAAAAATCACGACCGCTGAAGACTTTCGCAATTTTCTTCAGTCACATTTAGGAGAAACCAACCGTTAGATCACTGTGATTTTTGGCAGACATGACATGAATAAGTATATTATCTAATCCAATGGTCAATTTTTTACAATATGTATCACACGATTATCTATGACATTCATGTTGACATAAGCTTGTATAAGCATATGCTGACATGATCATTCCTTTGGATATGTATACTTTTTCAACCTGTCGATCTTCTCAAAACATTTAATACAAAATCTAGATGACCAGACCAGAAATCTAACTATTTGAATCTACCACACCACCAGAGGTCCTGTGATCAAATATTTTGGCATTTTAGTAGCGTGATGAATGAGATTTATGGGTGATTCATTCATCCTCACAAACTATTATGGACCTAAATCACAGCCAAAATGGGTTTAGAATGCCTTATGTTGAAAAAAAAAAAAAAAAACTACATCTGCCTCTTTAACCTTGGATCACTATGATTTTTGTCATGCATGACATTCATAATAAGAATATCTAATCGAACGGTCAATTTTCATAATATAAGCATGAAGCTAGTAGATAAGTAAGGGATACATGTTTCGAAAAATTGACTGTTGGATTAGATACTATACTTATTTATGTCATACATGCCAAAAAATTGCAGTAATTCAACTATCGGTTCTTATAAATGTAACTAAGAAAAATTGTGATCAACAGCGGAGGCATGTAGGGGATTGGGTGGGCCGTAGCCCACCCCAAGTTTGGCCTTTTTTTTTATTTTATTTTTTGGCTTATTAGATCACCATTAAATGAGTTTTAACCCAAATCAGTCCAATATTTTAACCCAAATTCCTAATATTCTCATATGATCTTTCTCTTCGACTCTAGCTGGCTCATTTGACATTCTTCTCTCTGTTCTTCTTTCTCGCCCTAATCCTAATCTCAAGGACTGTAGGGTGCATCTTCGATAGTATATTTTCTTTATTTTTCTTTGCACTAGTCTTTGTAATGCTCGAATAGATATTTTCTTGTGTTAGTCAAATCTTTATATAATTGTGTAGACATAAATTAAAAATTAATCATAATTTCATTCACTTTATAATATTTTGATTATTCTTTATTTAACTTAGCTCACTCCAATATTAAATCTTGGCTTCGCCCCTGATTGTGATAGTTTTCAACAGTCCTAGTTTTTCCAGTTTATATTTTGAGAAGTTTACATTGGATTACTGTAATTTTTGGCATGCACGACATCTATAAGAAGAATATTATCTAATCCGATGATTAATTTTTTAGATATGTATCCCATAATTATCTATTAAGTTCATGCTTATTTAAAATATATAAGCAAATGCTAACTAAATCGGGACTGTATATCAATATAAAATAGAGGTGGTATATTACCGTCAGTAGAAATAGAATTTGCCTGAACATCCCTGCCCATAAACATGGTGGAAAGTATGCAACCCCATGGCCTCAAAAAATCATATACATATATATATATATATATATATATATATATATATATATATATATATATATATATATAAAATTTATGGGCATGCCTCCCAAATTGTAAAAATTTTGTACACGTGACTAGAGTAAAATTTCGCATTGATAATAATAATAATAATAATAATTAACCAAAAGAGAATAGCGGAGATAATGCAGTCATGGCAGCAACACAGTCGAACTTAAGTTTTTGCTCTAAGATCCATTAAGGTCGGAATGTTAAATTAATACATTTGGTGAAACACTCTAAAAGTATTTATGCTTAGATGTAAATCAATTATTTCCATTCTGAATTAGGCAATTGTTTCTGATTTTCGAAGATTTTTAGAAATAGAGATTTAGGATAGAATCAACGCCATTGTTTAATTAGAAACTAAAACAGAGCTATAGTTACCAGCTAGAGTTCAATTATCTAATTTTATTGAGTTTTATTTATTATTACTTTTAACAAATTTTCAATAAATGATATTGGAATGGCTCCTCTATTCCAAAAATTCAAAATTGGCATAAAAACCATGCCTAGTTTAGCATTATGTTAACTACTTGAATGATTGAATTTAGTATTATTGAAAGCCAGAGATCCAAATTGTAGCTAAACCATGTCCAAATCTTTAGAATTGAAGTCACTTCTTAATTGGTTCATGTCTTTTTCTTCTACGAAGCGATGTCCATCTCCAGTAGTTTAGAGGGCGGCGGCTTCAACCGCCGTGATGGTGCCGATGTCAGCTGCGTCGGTGAGTTAGCGATCACGATCCGTGGAGTGGAGGCGGTCGGCGACTCCTCGGCTGAATACATGTGGCAATGCTGGTGAAGTCGTTTTGAGAGAATCGTTCTCACTTCAGGATAAAAGTTCGATCGATCTTTTGGCGTAATCTCCGATTAGCTACACCTCCTGCTCCACCTTTTCTCCCTTCGTACAAAGAACTCTCTGTATTTTCCATTCATGTACACTGTGTTTGGACTAAGAGAGTTGAAGAGAAGTGAAGTTTCTCTTGTTTCTCTCGTTTGGTTTTTAAAATTGAGAGAAAAAAGAAAAAATGGAGCAACAAAGTAGAGAGAAAGTGGGTGTTTTGTTATATTTTGAGCATAAGTAAGCTATTTTAGCTTTATTTATATATAGGTCCCACAAACATTTTAAGGTAGGCCCACAT
>JAESVK010056935.1:0-15806 GCA_017140935.1 Hamamelis virginiana | reverse complement strand
TTTATATATAGGTCCCACAAACATTTTAAGGTAGGCCCACATTGGAATGCATTCATCTCAAAATGGATATTAATGTATTCTATTAATAAGCTCAAAATACTAAGGTGCCGTTTGAATAAACTACCACTTTATATATATATATATATATATATATATATATATATATATATATATATATATATATATATTGAAGATAAGGAAGCCGTGGGGAGGTAGCGGTTTGAGGTGAAAGCTCCAGCAAGCTTGTCGAATAAGAGAAGAAGAGGAAGCAACGAGGAGAGAGAGGAGATTGTGGGGAGAGAGAAAGCTATGTTGGCTAGCCAGCCAAAAGCAATGGTCGCGACACCCTTGCACGAGGGAGAGAGAGAGGATTGTGGGAAAGAGAAAGGGGTTGGTCGGCCAAAAATAAATGATGTTTTTTGCACCTGCGAGGACTCGATGCCTGTTCTGTGTATTTTGGCCTCCTCACAACTTATTGCTTGCTTTAAAAAGTTGTGGAAGCAAGTTTTTCTTGCTTCCACAAATTTTGGACTCACACGAAATCACTTTCATGTAGTAGGAAGTATAAGTCACCTACGAAATGTTCTTCACTAAAAAAACTTATATTTTTCTACTTTTTTAAGCAAAGAACCAGAAGTTGAAGGTTAGCCAAACGCAGCCTAAGGTTTTGAATGAGAAATTGTAGTTTAAAATCACCCATTTGAAAGTGGTTAAAGGTGGTAGTCATCTTTGTCCCACATTGAATAAATAGTGGGTAGCTTATGTGCTTATGTGCTTATATACTTTTACATTGGACCTATGGGTTGAGCCCCAAGGGGTACTAAAGTTTTGTGAGAGGAGAAGACCTACCCAAACTTGGGTTTGATCCAAACCACACACAGCCTACACCAGGCCAGGTGGGTGGGGTGGGGTGGGGTCATTTAGACCAAGCCAATTATCTTTTTAGGCTAACCTAGATTGAAGATTTAAAATGTTACCAGAAGAGTCATGACTGTTCTGCAATTGTGAAAAGTTGCATCTAGTTATGCAGCTCCTGTATAGAGTCGTGTCTTCAATAGTGCCCTTCTGCACTTCGTGAAAAGGCACTAGTTTGTCTATAAATAAGTCACAGGTCCAGAGTTCATTTAAAACTTAACTTAATTCATTCGTTCATTGTGTGTATGGGAGAGAGATAGCATTATTCTGGTTTGTTGTATCTACAGATTGCAGAACTTCTTCTGCAGACGAGATCATTGTATCCTAGGAGACAGATGTCCATCAAACTCTAATCACCAATAGGAGGGGCGTATTCTGTCTTAAGGACAAAGTGTATAACAATTGCCTTGATCAGTCTTCTCATACGTTTCTTCTTCAGACTTCTAAATAACAAGTAAGTTATTTAAGTGTTTTATATATTCTGGTTTAACGGAATTCAAGTAGTCTTCTTCTTCATATTATTATTTAAATATATACTATCATAATTGATATATAATTCTGTAGTTTACCTAATTATTATACATCCTGTTAGTATTATATAATTAATTAGTTTATTATTTATACAGAATATTATCCTATTCTAGATAATCCAAATTATTATTATTTTTTTAACAGTTTTTGTGTTTTCTCCAAATATGGGAAATTTGGAAAAAAAAAAAAGGAAAAGAAAGGATACAGATTTACTCTTTTGCCCGCATACAATGTTTGGAATGTTAAAAGTGTAAAGATAATGTTGAAAATTACACCTTAATTTTTTCTCTTCTATTTACTAAACGAAGGAAAATGCTATATTTTCCAAAAAAAATATCCAAAAAGTGTATCCCAAATGATGTGGCGGATCATCCAATTCTTATCTTTTTTAGCAATTTCTCTCTCCATAATGAATGAAATGTTATGATTCATTTAGGGTGCTTTTTGGAAACAATCTTTCAGGATATTTAGTATTACTGCTTAATGAAAGCTATCTAAAATGGTGGAGAGAAAGAAAATTTACTTTCTCCCTTATTTAATTGTCTACTCTCTTCTTTTCTTTTATTAATGAGGTTCTCTTCTCTTTTCTCGAATTCTCTCAATCCAAACATAAAGTTGGGGGAAAACTAAGCAAAAGAAAAGAAACTAGAAGAGAAAAAAGAGACATTTAAGGTTAATTTGTCAAAAAAAAAAGTCATGTACTACTTTATTTTCTTTTAGAGAAAAAAGGTTTTGTACTTTAATCCACAAAAGTTTAAAATTCAAGAACGATTATGAAGTGAAAAAAAAAAAAAAAACAGAACAAAATATCCCTCACGAGGATTAAGTTTGACTAGTCATAAATTTGAAATCAAATTAAATCCCCTTAGTTCACGATGCAGGGAACAAGGTTTGGACATGACACTGCAGAGAACAATTCCAATTTACGAGTGAGACTTTTCATAGCCAATTTATTTGTAATAACATTTTAATGCAAAGTAGCATGTGATTATCATTTACCAAATTTCTATTAAAGGGCTGAAGTTGACGTGGTATTTAATTGTACATGCCGTACATTTGAGTGTCACACACATTTTTCTAATAACCTAATTCCTCGTGACTTAGCCTAAAGCGTTTGAATTAATTAAGATGAAAATTCTTTGCCCATTGAAAAGTATTTTCGTACTTTTCGTGATATTACATGAATTTCAATTCAAAGCTTTTTATTATTTTTAATGTAATTTAATCATATGTATTAATTTAATAAAGTTTTATTTTCTCTTTCATGATGTAATCATGTTTGACCATTTTTCATTAATTTTGAGTTGCATTCGTGGACCTATTTTAACATGTTTTTTCGATCATCAAATTCATACCAATTTAATAGACCAAGTTTGTATTTATTATATTAAAAAAAATTCTTGAACCTAGTGACTGTTAATCTAAAATTACAATGAGACTATTTTTAATAGTACATATATTGACGAGTGCTCCCATTTTATGAGATATCTTATGAATCACAAGTTACTGTTAAGTAGACTGTACAAAAATCTAACATTCAAAAATTCATTATGAGAATTGATAAAGTTTCATTATAGGAGCTAATTAAAATTTGTTATTGTTTCTTATTCAATAACATTTTATCAATTTTGACAAGCACATATGTATTTGGTCATTTTAAAATATTATTGACTAAATTTATATAAGTGTGATAGAATTAATAGAATTAAAATTTTTTGATGAGTATAGATGAGTTTAATTTAAATTAGGGTTTTATACAATTAAAACCTTGATATTAGATCCTTCTACCAATAGGCCCCTGTGTTTTCACAGATACATGTGCAGGTGATTTTATTAAAAATATGACAAAAATACTCATGTATCTACGCATGATTTTGGCGCGCATAATCCAATTAAATCGGTTATTATAAACACAACTAAATAATAGGGATATGAGTTTATCTTGGTCAACCATATTCCATGCTTGGATGAGTGAGTAGGGAAGGTTTCATGCGATCCAATCACCCACGGGTCTTCAGCTGTCTTCTCTAGCATGTGAACGAGAAGAAAGTTGATGGCGACTGTTCCCGGTGTAAAGCGGCGGTCTCGAGACCTCTGGTGTAAGGTCTGAATGCGCGGGCGTGCCAGGGCTCGGAAAGCCCAAAGACCGTGTGAACACGACCTCTAGCACCTTATAGGCCGAGAATCTAAGAAAAGGTCTTAGATGCCTAGTTGGTCACTTTGGAATTAAAATGGGAATCAGGCGATTGACAAGAATCAGAGGCTAATCCTCTTGGGTTTTAGTGTTAACGAATCTAAAAGACTGAGAAATAATGACTTAATAAAAGAAAATAGATTAGAAATAAAAAGATTCATTGACTGAAATTAAACTAAATGGAATTGAAATGACAAAAGAAATATTTACATTACATGGATGAACTAGATGGGAAATAAACTCCATTGCTAATTGAAATAAAGATTAGACTATGAAATTAGAAATTAAAAGATGCAATTACAAACTAACCGAACAACTAATGAACTGCTACTATGAAAATGATGAACTGCTACTGAGATGATTGATGAACTACTGCAAATGAAAAACTGCTACTACTGTAAATGATGAACTGCTATGAATGCTGCTCCTGGAGAATCACTTAAACTAATGAAAAGAAGTTTGCCATGGGCTTTTGGATTGACGTTGTGTGTCCTTCTCCACCTGCTGCTGCTCTGTATTTATAGAAGTTTGGGCTGTTAACTGCCGTAGCCCATTTCTCCCATGTTCCTTATTTAATGGCCCATCACCCCATTATATCCATTTCCAGAAACTGCTTATGTCCACTTTCAGAAACTGCTTAACCGTTTTGTGCTTCTCATCAAGCTGCCACGTGGATAAGTCTCTCCATATTCTAAAAGCTTACATGGCATTACCCTATTCAATTTCTGTATGCCTACGTGGCAATTTCTATAATGCCTACATGGCATTTTTTACAGTAAACACTTTGCCCCCCTATTTGGAGTTTGATTAAAAATTGAATTCCAAATATGTTCAGATAAAGCTCTAACGCCCTTTCAACTTATCTCACGAAATCCCACAAAATTTGTTGTTTGTTGGCATTATCATTTTTACGGGGATTCAAATCTTCATTAGTACCGGGGTTACTCTGATTTGACTTGAACTGGCTGCTGTCTTCTCAACTTTTCATTTTCCTTTTCTTCCTTCGTCTTCTTCCTGTTCGTCATATCTTCAAACCATGTCGACCCATACCTCCAATCCGCCATCACCAGACTCTGAGAAGTTTTCCGATGATCTTAGGGAGCAACTTGATCCAGTGATCAACAGTCAGGTAATCTCTTCCAACATTATTGGTCCTTTCTTTCAGTGCCCTTCTATTCCTGAGCTTTTGCATTCTTATTACCCTTTATTTGTAAATGAAAGTTTGCTCTTAGAATCCAAAGGTCTAAACTGATCTGAATGGGGAAAAACCCAAAGAACTTGGCCAAAACCTAGTTCTGATTGGAAAACCTGGGTCGATAAACTTGAACCCCAGTTTGGACCTCTTTGGAAAGACCTAGGAATTTATCACCACATCATGTTGAGTACGAACACTATTCCAATGGATAAAAACCTTTTGGCTGCTGCATCTTGTTTTTGGAGTCGTTCTCTTAATGCCTTTCTTTTCCCTTGTGGCCTCATGTCTCCCACTATTCTGGATGTATGTGCGTTGACGGGCATTCCACCAATCGGAGATCTCCCTTCTGCCATTTATGATCCTGAGTCAAACTTGGATTTTTCTTTCTCTAATGCTATTTCTTCTTGGACTGTGTATCAAAAGTCTGAGTATCAACCCAACACTTTTTCTCCCAACATATCTCAGCAAGAACATTGTGCTTTTCTGTTGATGTGGTTGTGCCGATTTGTCCTATGTGTTTCTGCTGGACAAATGACACAAGAGTATCATCGGATTGCCATAGCCTTAGCATCAGGCCGAAAACTGGCCTTAGCTCCTTTTGTCTTGTCTCACCTGTATAGAGGTCTTGCAAAAATTTGTAAAAGGTCTTTATGCATAACTGGAGGTCCTCTTTGGTTGTTGCAATTGTGGTTCTTTGAATATTTCCCAGACCTTTTTCAGTGTACAGTCATTTCAGAGGCCTACCCAACTTATGGTTTTAAATGGGTAAGGCCTTACTTTGAGCCAAAATCTTTTTCTGAGTATATTACCTTTTTCTGGAAGATTTCCTTTGATCGCTCTGATTCTTTATTCTTTCCTTTTGGTTGTCGCCAATATAGTTCTCCATGGTTTACCCTTCAGCCCCCTTTTGTCGGTCTTCATCTCATTGAACAGAAATTGATATGGGCTTCCTACCTTGTTGGTAGAGAACTCCATTATGGGGGCAATTTTGATCCTAGAAATAAGAAAATAGGAATAGAGTATTACTCTCCTAATCTTTTCAATAGACAGTTTGGGTTTACTCAAGGCCTTCCTGTTCCACCATTTTTGTATTCTGTGAACTGCCCTCCTCACTCACGGAGAATTTATGATCAAGGTGATAAATTGAGAGAGATGAACTCCACTTATCTGGACAATCTAAAAGATTTTCTTCTTCCCCATCTCCCAAATAAGCCCTCAACCACTTTATCTTTTAAACTTTGGTGGCTCGATTGCTTCAAAAGGGTGTCTAACCACGGTCTCCACATTTTACTTGACCGATTGTCTAAGGCCTTAGAGCCAATCTCTGGTAGTGACAAGCCCACAAAGCCTCCTAAAGTTAAAAGAACAGGAAAAACAGGTAATCTTCTCCACTTGTTTCTTAATTTCCCAAAAAGGAATACCTCTTCTTATACTCTTCTTGTTTCAGGTGTAGCAGCCTCTGTTGGTTTGCCTTCTGCCACTATTCCAAGTACTGATCCTCCAAAAGAACTCCCAAAAAGGAAAAAATCAACCCCTAAACCTGGGCATGGTCCCCGTAGGTCATCTAATAGATTAAAGTCTTCATCAAGATCTTCTCCTAGCTCAGGTAGCACTGTCCCCGTTGATATTTCTGATGATGAAGGTTCTAAAGGTGGCGGTCATGAAGTGAAAGTAGAGAGTCCGCCTACCAAAAGATCCAAAACCTCTGGTAGTCCCTTTCATTCTCCTACTACAAGCCCTTTGCCAATGGAAAAAAATTCCACAGCCACATCTACCATGTTCAATCCCCCAAATATCATATCTTCTGATATCCTAGATGATCTCGAGGCTTGGACAGCCTCTCTTGATTCAATTTCAATGCAGACTGAAAATCCCTTCGTTTCTTCTTCAGTTGAGACACCTTTTGAGATGCCTCATGAGGCTAAAATTTTAACTGTGAAGGCCCAGTTTCTTGAGATCTATCGAGCTCCTCTTTCTAGTATCTCTTTTGAAATGGCTCGCGATCTTCAAGAGCATTTCGTTTTTCTAAAAGGAATCCCCAGCTTGGCCTCCACTATAAGCTCACTGGAAAATCATGTCACCCAACTCCCAGATCTTGTAAGGGAATTTCAAGACAGCTACGCAGAGAGACGTGCTTGTGAGGCGCTACTCAAACGTAGACAAGATCTTAAGGTCTCCATTGATAATCTGGTACCTTCTATCATTAAGTCTCGGACTGCTCGTGACTCTGAACAAGGGAAGCTGTCTGATCTTGTTGCTGAGATTGAGAATCTTCGCAAACAAATTGCTGACCTTCAAGCTGCTCTGGTTGTTAAAGAAGGTGAAGTTTCTGCTCAAAAGATTGTTGTTCAGAAAACTCAATAAATGGTAGCTGATGGCTGGAATAATGTAGAGAAGATGGGTCTTGAATACAAAGCCTCTGCATCCAATGTGCTCACTTGGGAATCAAAAGCGAGAGATGCAAAATACAAGGAGTCTGAGGTGATGACCATATGGAGCAGGATCCCAAATGTCAACTTCTGAGTTAGGCCGTTTTAAACAATTATTTTGAGGTTCATGGATAATTTCATTTCTCCTTTCCTTTCTTTATGCATTTTGAACAATTGTCTAGCACTGTTTATTTTGGAAAGGTCTTAAACGGCCTTAAATTGCTCTATGACTAAGGTTTTTGGTTCTGAACGGTCTCCCATAAGGTAGGATAATACCTTTTAAGAAACCGTCCATTGATGGACTTTATATCATTTCCAGTAGATAACTCTTGGATAGAATATACCCCACCAGGTATTACTTTTAGTATTTTAAACGGTCCTTCCCAATTTGGGGACCACTTTCCAAACCTAGGATCTTTAGTCCCCAAAGGTAAGACAACTTTCCATACTATATCATCAACTGAGAAGGCCTTATATTTTACCTTTTTATTATAGGCCTTTGCTATTTTCTTTTTCTGGACCTCTATAGAATTTAAGGCCCTAAGTCTTTCTTCTGTCAAATTTTCTAACTCTAACAACATAGCCTCATTATACTCTGCTGGTAGTAAATCATTTTGAAAGGCTATTCTCATTGAAGGTATTGTGACCTCCATTGGCAAAACGGCATCATGACCAAAGGTCAATGCATAAGGAGTAGTTTTTATGCTTTCCTTATACGATGTCCTATAAGCCCATAAGACTTCAGATAATTGTGTATGCCATTGCCTTGGATTATCATCTAACATCTTACTCAAAATTTGTTTAATAGTTTTATTTACGGCCTCAACTTGTCCATTGGCCTGTGCGTAATATGGAGTAGAATTAGTAAGTTTAATTCCATACTCTCTAGCAAAGGCCTTCATCTGGTCTCCCATAAAGGCCTTAGCTTGATCAGTATTAATGGTCTCAGGCAGTCCAAACCTATGAATAATATGCTCTTTGATAAATCCTATCACAGCATTTTGGTCTACTATTTTCATCGGTTTTGCCTCAGTCCATTTAGAAAAATAATCCGTGGCCACTATAATAAAGCAGTGCAAATTAGAGGAAGGAGGATATATTTTACCAATAACATCGATGGCCCAACCTCTAAAAGGCCATGGTTTTATAATATAATTTAAATCAGTGGAAGGTATATGTTGGATTTGGCCATGCTTTTGACAAGACTCATAACCTTTAGCAAATTTAATACAATCTCCTAAAACTGTAGGCCAGTAATATCCAAACCTCCAAACGAGCCACCTCATTTTGATGCCAGCCTTGTGAGCTCCACAAATACCTTCATGAATTTCCCCCATCAACAGTAAGGCCTCAGAATCATTAACACATTTCAACAAAAGGCCTTCTTCTGTTTTCCTAAAAAGTTCTCCTGCATATATCACAAAATGAACAGCAAGCTGTGGACCAGCCTCGTGGACGGGGATTTGATGGTGTGAGTCCACATCATCACCGGGCGATGTGATTAGGGGGGTTTAGAAATCAAACAAAGGAGTCGCCACCTTATTTTTAAGGAATAAGGAAACCATAAAAATGTTTTATTTTAAAACAAAAAAACAAACTCCATTTTCAATGAAAAGACTGTCTACAAACCAGAGATGGATCGGGGGGCTAGATTACGACGTGGGAAGGTTCCAAGCTTTCGCTTGTAGGCACCCACCTCGCCCTAATTAAAGGACTTCTAATTTATTTGGGCTATTTAAATCCTTAATGCAAACAATCCTAAATAATCTAATCAACCAAAAAAGTATTGATATAAATGCATTATCTATATTTAGTTATATTAATAATAAAAAAAATGCAAACAAACCCTAAGAACCTAGGACACCCTACGGGCATCCTAGGGCGGACTTGAGCCCTATTAGCGCCTACGTAACTTACTAGTATCACCTAGCAAGTATCAAAGTCCACGTAGTTCGACAACCCTAGGACTCTCCTATTGTAATCGATCACATCATCAAAGGTATTCAACCTAATTCAAGACTCTAACTTCGAGAGTTTTTGTTTGTTTAAAATCATTTATTCAAAATCATTTCAAATTAAAAGACTTTCTTAAAATCCAAATATTCTAAAACAATTCTTATCTTTAGAATTCAATTCCAATTAAAAATCTTTTTCAAAGATTTTCAAGAAAACAAATCATATGGGAGGAATTTCATTCCAAAGTAAAAATCTTTAAAACATTTCAAATCTTTTTGAAAATCATTTAATAATCAAATATCTCATAAAATCATGTTTATTATATCAAAATCATTTTTGGAAAATCTCTCGAAGATAGACAATCAAATCGATTAAAATACTCAAATCTGAGTATGACTTTTACAACAAAGGAAATTCCTAGGGAAGGTCAAGTGACCTTCCTAATCCTAGAGTCTCTAACTAGCCCTAAAGTTAATCTAAAAACCTAAAAATACTAATGCAATGCATGCTGAAATTTAAACAAATAAGCATGTAATTAATTCTAAAAATGCATGAAAATGCCCCTAAATGCACACTAATTAATCTATGTGAGCCTAAGCATATTTCTAAGTTGGATTTGGCCTTAAAATAATTTTTAGAAGTGATTTAAAGGCATAAAAAAATCCGGACAGATTTGAGCATTAACTTTTAACCACTCTAAAAATCATGAAAATAAAGAATAAAAAATGTGAAAATGTCCTAGCATGCTTTCTATATGAATATGCAAAATAAACTACAAAAATCATGCAAAACATGGCTTAAAAATGATAATTAAACCATTTTAAAGTATATATCCAAATCTGGACAGATTTGAATATACACTTTTAATGGCCTAAAAATCATTCTTAATCCATGGTTAATAATGAATAAATACCCTAGCATACAATCTATCATGCTTGATTAAATTACCATGCAAAACATATCAAAAACTACACAAAAATATGCTTACATAATTAATTTAAACACAAGGGAAGGATCTCACCTTTGCACGCTCCCTCGTACACATTCTATATATTCAAACCAATAAATCCAAGCCGAGTGCTTCAAATAATCATAAAAAAATCACAAGGGAAGGATCTCACCTTTGCACGCTCCCTCGTACACATTTTTCATATTCAAATGATCAAATCCATGGCAAGTGTTTAAATAATCATATAAAACATAAACAAAAAGACTCAAGACTCATCACATGTCGAAATAACATACTAATATACTCATGTTATCATTAAAATCATCAATTAAACATCGAGAGATTCAAATAACAATATGAATACACCAATATTTATTTTAACATGCTTGTACACAAAATAACCATAAATCTAACCCTACTCATGCATGCATACATAAAATCACGACAAAACTAACTAATCCTAAACATGCATACTAACATAAATCACAACAATGCTAACCTAATCATACATATTAACCCTAATATGCATATTCACATAAAATAATGACTAAACTAAACAACCCTAAACATGCATTCTAACATAAAATAATAATTAAACTAAACAACCTTAAACATGTATTCTAACATAAAATAATAACAAAGCTAGTTCTAATCATGCATCTACACATAAACAACAATAAAACTAATTTTAATCATGCATCTACACATAAAATCATAACAAAAACTAATCCTCACATGCATTTAATCACAATAAAAGACACCCTAATATGCTTACTAACATGTACTCATAATGAAACTAACCCTAATCATACATGCTTACATAAAATAACACCAAGACTAACCCTAATCATACATATGACATGAAATAACGAATAAAACTAACCCTATCATGTTAAACATACTCATAGTAGAAAGAAAAGGAAGAGAGAATCCATCTTATATGAAAATCAAAAGGACTTACACCGTAGCCTCATAAACCTATGTAAGAAATCATGAAAAATGAGAGTCAAGGTTAAGGATTTACCCTTCGATCTCCTTCTTGGCTAGCCTCCTTCAAGCTCCTAGCCTTGAGTTCTTACCCCTTCAATGGTGTAAGAATGAAGAGCCCAAAAAATCTGTAGCCTCCTCTCCCAAAAACCCTAAAATTCTCCTCCTCCCTTCTCTCTAACTCCATAGTGCAGTATATATAGAGCTAGGGTTCAAATCCTTGAATGGTTAGGATTTAATTCTCTAAAAATGATCCTAGGGTTTAGAATTAATCATGCTAGGGTTTGCCAGCTGAAAACCCTTCGAATTTATTCCAAAAAAACAAACCAAATTGGCCAAAACAAGTGGGAAAGTTTCAAACATGCCAAAAATACAAAATAGGCTCGAACATGCTGGTGACCATCCTAGCCTGGACGGCTGGCCTTCCTGGGCTGGACGGTTGGCCGTCCTAGCTAGGACGGTCACCGTAGTGACTTCCCAATTTTTCTTCCCCAAATTTTAGGGTTTTCATATTTTGGCCATATTTTGGTCAAATTTGATCCAAATCCTATGGTTCAGGGCTCAAAACGACCGTGTTTTGATCCTCCACATTTTTAGAATGTTTTTGGGTTAAAATCAATTGACCATGGTCAAGGGTTTTAGCAAAAAGCTAGCCAATTGACCCGGTTGTGCCAAAATTGGTCATATGACCATTCTTTGTTTTGTAAAATTGATCAATTAGGCTTGCACCACTTCTAAAAACATGGTTTTAATATGAAATTTGTACTTGAAAACATGTTTTGAAAATCTTTTATTTTGGTGAAAATGACCAATTCACGATCGATTCGAACAAAACCCTAATTCAGCTCATTCTTACCCGTGAGATCGATTTTAGGCGAATCCATCCCAACCATTCAAAGGCTCAATTGACACATCAAATACACTCCCCACATCCATATAAACCTCATGAAACAATCCGTTTCGAATTCGGAGGTCATTCGGAAATTATACGAGAAAAAGGACGAAAATGCTCTTCAAGTCGCAAAAACCCTAATTACCTATCGAGCTCTCATCAGAATGCCATGAAAATTTACAGGGATGTTCTAAAACACCTCAAAAGTCAAATGCAATACAAATGGGTTGATTCCAATCCAAATGTACACATGAAATAATGAATTGTCCTTTTCCTCAGAAAAGGGCAATTTGGGCAATTTGGTCTTTACAAGGCCAATTCCTCACCCAATGATCAGCTATTCTAGTTGATCATTTGTATGAACACATAGTAGAAATAATTGGTAAAAATGGGGTGTCCACACGAGCATTTTAATCTTTCTATCACAAGGCATACCTGGGTTAGTTAGCCTCCTTATTATTGGTTCCCTCCAATCTTGTTGGCTTTCTTCAATATCATGTATTTCAAAATTTACTTCCCTGGTTTTGATAGAAGGTAATGTTTTCTTTTCTACCACCACGTTCCTTTTTGTTTGTCCTCCAGTGAGTTTAAGACCTGAAGCTAGCTGTGCTAACTCATTCGCATCTTCATTTTCTTCTATTGGTTTATGTATCAAAACCACATCATCAAATGAATCAAGTAATTGGGAAGCAATAGAAAAGTATGGTAACAAAGCCCAACTATTACATTTGAATTTGCCCGCTAATTGATTTTAAATCAATTGTGAATCTCCAATAACTTCTACTGTTTTCACACCCATCTCATGCAATATTCAAGGTCTATAATTAAGGCCTCATATTCGGCTTGATTGTTACTACATTCAAAATCGAATTGATAGGCATGTTCATATTTAACACCATTTGGAGATGTAATAACTATGCCAGCCCCGGACTTTCTTTCAGTCCTTGATCCATCAAATTCTAGTTTCCATGCCACGTGTTCTATCATCCCCAAATCTACCTCCACTTCTTTTATGACATCATTTGGATGATTTGCTAAAAAGTCAGCAAGGACTTGGCCTTTCACTGCTTTCTGTGGCATATATTTTATTGCATAACCTGATATAGCAAATGCCCATCTTCCAATCCTACTTCTAGAAATAGGTCTTGATAGCATATACTTTAATAAATCGGTTTTGGATATAACGTACACAGTATTTGACATAAAGTAATGTTTAAGTTTATCCGCAGTGTAAAACAAAGAAAGACAAGCCTTTTCTATTGGAGAATATCTTTGTTCAGTACATGTAAAGGTCTTACTTAAATAATAAACGGTCTGTTCATGGCCTTGTTCATTTACTTGTGCTAACATTGCACCCAGAGACCTCTCTGCAGTTGACAAATAAAGCCTCAAACTCTTATGTGGTACAGGAGGGATTAAAACTGGAGGCTTCGTAAGATATTCCTTAATCTGGTCGAAGGCCTTCTGATGCTCGGCCTCCCATTTAAACTCCTCGCAGGCCTTGAGCTTTAACAAAGGTGAGAAAATAGAAGTTCTTCCTGAAAGATTAGATATAAACCGACGCAGAAAATTAATTTGACCCATAAACTTCTGTAACTCATTCTTATTCATAGGTGGTTTAACTTCCCTAATGGCCTTTGACTTATTTTTATCCACCTCTATGCCTCTTTGGTGAACTAAAAACCCAAGAAAGTTTCCAGCCCTAACTCCAAAGGCACATTTTGCTGGGTTCATCTTCAGTTTATATTTTCTCATTCTTTCGAAGGCCATTTTGAGATCTTTCAGATGATCAAGGTCTTCTTTTGATTTAACTACTATATCATCAATATAGACCTCGACGGATTTTCCTATTAAATCATGGCCTGCTGATATGTAGCTCCAGCATTAATAAGGCCAAACGCCATTTTTACCCATGCATACATTCCTATGGCTCCTGGACATCTAAAGGCCGTTTTATGAACGTCCTCTTCACTTATGAAGATCTGATTATAACCAGAGTGGCCGTCCATAAAAGATAAGATCTTATGGCCGGCTGCTCTGTCTACTAATAAATCAGCTACAGGCATAGGGTATTCATCCTTAGGGGTTGCAAGATTCAAATTTCTAAAATCTATACATACCCTAAGTTTGCCATTTTTCTTAACTACTGGAACAATATTTGAAACCCACTCAGCGTACCTTATTGGTTTGATGAAACCAGCTTTCAGCAGCCTCTCTATCTCCTCCTTGATCTTCATGGTCACTTCCAAGGTCATCCTCCCTGGTGGTTGTTTGAAAGGCTTAAATCCAGGCTTTGTCGGCATACGATGCTCCACCAATTTTCTGTCTAGGCCTGGCATTTCGTGATAGTCCCAAGCAAAACAATCTTGGAATTCTTTAAGAAGTTTGATGATCTCTTCCTTAGTGTCTTTCTCCAAAAGGCCGCTCACAAAGGTTAGCCTTCTATTTTGGTCATCCCCCAAATTAATTTCTTCTAGTGGATCTTGGACCTCTGCTCTGAGGTCTTGTTGTTGTGCAGATTCCACTTCAAGATCTTTCAAACCGAAACTGTCTTCTTTTATGACTTCAGCATCTTCTTCTAGTATACATTCAGCCTCTGATATTTCGCAAAGGCTTTCCTCTTTGTTATATACCAACAGTTTATTGAAAAGGTCTCGAATTAAACCTTTTCGTTGATCTTCAAATGGTCTGCAATTCATGAGATCTCTTCTATACTGCAGCTTAACAACGGCTGGTCAAGTAAAATCGCCCCAGGCCTTGTTGTCTCTTGTATCACTCTCTCCACTGCCCTTTTTGAGAAAAGGTCAATTGCTGTGGTCATTTCTTTGGGTTTCCCTTCTTTGTCAGTACCTATGAATTTGATTGGACCCACGTCTCCCCCATATAGATGAGCTTCTGCCGCATTGGATCCTGCAATAAAAGGTTTCTGGTCTGCCCATACTACTTCTACTTTGCTGCCGTTCCATAAGATTAAGAACTGATGCAGAGATGAGGGAACGCACCAATTGGAATGAATCCAATCCCTGCCAAGAAGTGTATTATACGATGCAGTCGAATTTACCACAAAAAAAGGCAGATAAACATTCCCTGTTTCCAACCGCTAAGACCACTGGGAGAACTCCCTTGGTCTTTGTAACTCCACCAGAAAAATTTGCAACTGCCACATCTGTAGGTATAAGATCTGATTCTGTCTTACCAAGCTTTTTCAAACTTGTACTTGGAAGAATGTTGACAGCTGCTCCGTTATCCACCAAAACCCTCTGCATAGGTCTCCCATCCATATGAACATTGATGAAAAGAGGCCTTAGGTGTTGAGTCATTTTCTCTGATGGTTTTTCAAACACTATATTCTCTGACCTTTCTATTTCTCCATCTTCGTTGACCATTTACACTTCTTCAATGAGCACTGATGTACCATTTGGCCTATGTTCTTCTTTTTCAATTTCAATGGGTTCCTCATCTTCTCTTGCTTGAAAAATTAATGGCAAAGTAAATGCCATGTTGTAACCCAGTACTGGTGGAAGACTTCCAAATTGTAGCAAGAAGTTGTCTTCATCACTGTCTAGCTTTAAACTTGTGTCGTCTTCGTCATTTTCCACCATAAGATCTTGATTTTCCGGTTGTCTGATCGTCTCGCCCGATTGTGAGGAAAGACCTTGATCTTTATTAGTTGTTAAACCAAAAGATCTGTCTTCTATCTCTTCAAGTGTCGAAATGATCCCTTTTGTAACGGTTTTCATCTCCACATTGTCGCCTTT
>JAESVK010056934.1:0-19054 GCA_017140935.1 Hamamelis virginiana | reverse complement strand
AATGCTCCGATTGGGTCGAAGCGAAAATGCAGTATTTTAATAAAGCTAGTTAAAACGCGATTAATTTGGTGGAATGAGCGGAACTTGGGTGAGAAGCCCATTGAATATCAATTATACAAATTATATTATAAAATCCTCAATATAGTAATTATGTATGGTAGTTCTTCCAACTACAAGAAGGAAGTCCCAAAAAGATTATGAATACAGGACCGGCAGGTTTATCCTTGAAAAGAATGGAATATCGCTATCCACCTTAAATGAGGAATAAAGCATGCTGGTTTGTATTCATACCAATAAGAACCATTGCATAATTATATAATTGCAATCACAGATGTACAATTATATGATATTATATTTAGCGATAGTGTGCGGTAAAACCTTCACAACTATGCAATCACATAATACAAATAAAGGGATGTTTATAAAATAGGATTGTATAACGAATCCAACTTCATCCTCACCCAAGCTTGGAGTATTAGCTACACATCAATGGAGGAGAATATCCTTTATCCATGACAAGCTCTAAGGGTTCACGGGATGGAAAAGTAAAATAAAAGCGGTAATTAAAATGACTGAAGAAATAAGGAAAATGGCAGAAATAAATAAAGAAAATGGCGAAAATAAATAAAGAAAAGTGCTGAAATAAATAAAAAAAAGGGCTTAAGTAAATAAAGAAAATGACAGAAAAAGTAAAGAACAATTCTCAAGTGAGAATTGAGCCATGCATAAAAAGGGAAAATAGCATAAAAGTAAAGTACTGAAAGTAAAGACTGAATATTTAAAGAACAATCCTCAAGTGAGAATTGAGCCAGGCATTGAAAGAAAAATTGCAAAAATTGGAAATTGCTGAAAAAAGTAAACTGCCGAATAAAATGCGAAATTAAACTGTAACTTGAAGTCTATTTAAAATAGCAGAGTAATGATTCAGAGCAAAAGTCTTGAACCCTCTTAAAGTCGCATAAACACTTCTATATATAGACTCATTTACAAAAAGACTAAATTGCCCCTTAAATATTTCAAAATATCTAGAATAGCCCACAGCCGCCTTATGTCTATCGATAGCGAGATTTGTCTATCGATAGAAGTTCTATCGATAGCGAATCTTGGCTATCGATAGTCATGTTGGTTTTGGCTTGGTGAATGCAGACTTTCTTTTGACGCGATCCGGACTTCATTGCCTTGATAGCTTTATCGCGAATGCTTCCTTTTTTGTGCTTTTGGGATGTCATTACGAAAGACGGCTTTGTACCTATTTAGCTGTACAAATTCTTACAAAGGGAGAAATTAGGCAAGGTACACGGTTTTTATTAAAATTAGGTTGTTTATTACGCAACTATTAAATAAGGGAACACAGTAATACCATAGTTGAAGTTATGATTGTGGTTCAATCACAACTAAATGTCTCACATTTTCTAGCAGCAGAGGCAGTTTTAAATTCTGGATTGATGGATTTGGAGCTGTCATTTGGATTTGAAATGAATACATTTTGAGGGACAAACTCAAGGGTTAATGTTATATATATAGAGTGTGTTTGCATGGGGTTTGGGTGTTGGTGCTCTTGGTATATATTTTTGGTGCTTGGGTGCTACTTGCTTGGTAACTTTTATATTTATATTAATGAAATTGTTTTTGGCTAATAAAAAATTAAAAAAAAAACGGGGGGAAATTGGACAAAGGTCCTATTTTAAAAGCTTTTAATGATTAAAGTCTTCCCAAAGATCTTTTATGCCAAAAGTCTTTTTGGCATGAATTGGACAAAAATATCCCCCTCCCAACAACCTTCAACGTCATCTCCAACCCCAATACCGGATTTGATTACGCCGGACCCCATATTTCACTACGTCGGAAAACACATTTCACTATGCCGGAAATGCGTTTCACTACCGGAAACTGCATTTCACTATACCGGAAAAACATTTCACTACTTCAAAAAAATGAATTTCACTATGTCGGAATAGAATTTAAAATGCTGGGAAAAATAAACAAAAAAAAAAGAAAAAAAAAAAAGAATAAGCATATTTTGTATTCTTATTTTGAAGCTCTAGGGTAGTTTATGTTTGTGGCTTTTGGGGTGGTTTTCTTTCCTTGTGTTTTGGGTTGTTTGCTTTTGGGCTTGGGTGCTGTATGTTTATGGGGTGTTGTATGTTTGGGGTGTTATTTGCTTTTAAGATCCTTCTTTTAATTAATTTTAATAAACTTTTTGCTGATCCAAAAAAAAAAAAAAAATGTCATCATTTTTTGTCAACAAAGATGATGTGGCTAGTGATGATGGCCTTTTTAACTAATCGTGGTTAAAATACAAAAATACAGTTAAAAAATGCCCTTTTTGAGCATTTTCCTTGTAGTTTGTTGTTCCATCATATAGAATTCATCCCATTGAAATAAGGCCGATATATATTCTTTTTTAAACAAGAAGTAATTAGCTAGTCAGCATTCATTGAAAACACCTTTAAGCCAAAAATGAGAGAGAGTAGTAAAGATGTTGAAACCAGAAAAAGGAAAGGCCGGTAAACTTATTTTCAATATTGAAGCTAAATAACTTTTCACCTCATATAGGATTAGGATACACATTATGCTCCTCATATAGAATTCGAATACACTACCAAAGTTCTAAGACTGTCTACGGAGGAAACATACTATGCAAAATCCTAAACAAAAAGACAACTACAGTTTGCGAGTACATAAACTATAGATACAATACACCTTTTTCAGCTCATACATGCATAAAATTAGTATATAGGTCTACTGGATGATATATCCCCATTTGGAACCATATTTTGCAAGATCATCCAACTCTTCCTTGTTGATATATTAATCTCCATCAATATCAATCAGCTTGGTGCAATGCTCGATCAGCTCGCCACCCGGGCGGATAAACACCTAGGCTTTTAAAGGCTCTCTTTAGCTCTTGCTTGTCATCAAGTGGCCGGGCTGTTTGGGAGAAATAAAATGTTACAGCACGTACCCCTGCTTATCATAATTGTAGGTATTAATAAACTATAGAGAGTGCCACGAGAAAATTTTCATTCCACTTACATGGGAACTAATATAAGACACAAAGTATAGTATTTTTTCCCCCAAAACCCAAGTGTCACGGTCCGCACTTTGGCATGAGGCCAAGGGCACGTGACACTTGTCTTAGGGGACTTTCCATCCGACCACGAGGGTCATTGGCATACATGGATGTGCCACGCTTTGACTGGCGTCAAGCTTGGGGTTATTAGGAGGTGTGGATCCCTTAATTTCCAAATGATGTCTCCATCAGACAAGAACTCAAATGCATAGAAATCTCTTTAAGGGGGTAGCAGGTGAGCTCCACCTCCCCTAGGGCTTTGGTGCCTTAAGCGAGCCTAACCTGTGGCAACACAAGGGGCGGGCCTAGGTTGTTAGAAGGGACTTCCTAGTGTCTCCATTGGTTCTTAGAGCACAATGGACGATGCCTCGTGGATAGGCATTGCGTACAGCTTCCAGACTGGAGGTTCCGTGCTACAAGTGGCTTAAGCCCACATATATACCTTTAGTTGGGCAACAGGGCTGACTGGGCTATCGAGCTTTTGAGCTAAGATTTCGTGTGCCTGACATGGGCGCAAGCTTATGTCGAGTTGGGGCTAGCATGCCTCCCAGCTATTTGAGACAAGCGCATATGGCACTACGGGTGACACAATGATGCTAGCTTGATTGGGGACTTCCGTACTGTTGCAAGACAAGCAACGAGGCCTTAATGACAAGGGAAACTTATTGGTTGGGCGAGTGCTTTGCACTATAAAGCTATCAGTAAGCCAGGGGTAGTATGTTTCTACTAACGGGACTCGATGTGAGTAGTTCTTGTTGGCTTAATGCGGGGCACTTTGTAGGAGTCTAAGACAAGACAGACTCAGATAGTGTAAGGCTGGCCTTGACAAGAGTGTTGAGGCGCCGCACAGCCTTTTCCGCTGCAATAAAAATGTAGGACCGTGACAGGTGATATCATAGTAGAGATTGAGTTATGGTGGGAAGATGCCTCTAGTTGCAGTGGATAGCACTCAAAAGGACAGGAGCTTATTGTTGGTTCTAGATGGCAGCAATACTTAATGGGGCTAACCTTTTTTTTTAAGTACCATTTGGTGGGCATGCGTAATGGTAGCTTAACCTTGTGTAATACTAGATATGTATTGATATATATACATGAGTTAAACCCATGTGAGAAACTTATGAAGTTGTTAATGGTGGATTGAACTTTTATTCCAAATTTTATAAATCTTATGGTCATGAAAAGTTTTAAGTTTTTGATATGTTGTAGTGTTTAGTGCTAGAAATTCATAGGATAAAAAAAAAATGAAAGAAAATAGTGTAAAAATGATTAAAATGGAGGAGAGAGAACGTAAAAACCCATAAGGCTTCCTGTGTATGTGAAGTGAAGAAGATGATGTGTATATATATAGAGAGAGAGAGGGAGAGGGAGGAAGAGTGGGTCTACTATGAAAGTGGAAATCATGCTTTTTGGGAGAATCTATGGTGTAATACATATACAGAAAACTTGGATGTGAGTAGATTGAATTTTATTGGGCCTATCTCTTTGTGGGCTGAATTCATTCTTGTGGGCTAAGGGCTTTGGGCTATCTTAAATAGTTGTGGGTTATCTTGTGTAATGGATTCAATCAATATAAATTGGGTTGACATTTTTGGGCTAATTTAAGGATTGGGTTAACAAACTCTAATGGGATTAAGAGGTCAATTAAACTAACAAGCTACATGA
Organism: Hamamelis virginiana; assembly: GCA_017140935.1. Taxonomy (NCBI): domain Eukaryota; kingdom Viridiplantae; phylum Streptophyta; class Magnoliopsida; order Saxifragales; family Hamamelidaceae; genus Hamamelis; species Hamamelis virginiana. Next base: position 14,319 of record JAESVK010056934.1, on the reverse strand, counting down.
ATCAATTTTGTCTTTTGGGCTTCTTTAGGCCCAAATCATATACTCTTCAATTAAAATAAATACCAAGACAAACACTTGGATTTTTGCTTACTATCCATTAAATTACATCATATTATAAAATTCTATTTTTTTTAGCAAGTGACTTTAATTATTATAACACTTTTAAAATCCTATTCAAATAGTGGAGGTAAATTTTATAGGATTTGGATATGTATGGACATAACTATGAACATTCTTATAATTAGAAATTATTTTAAATTAAATTAGTAAATTTTCAGAATATCTAGGATATGTTCATTAAACATTTATTAGTCGTGGACTCGATTTAATTGGTATATCTGTGTTAATTATTCTATTTAAATGATATGATCATTAAACATTTATTAATCGTGGACTCGATTTAATTGGTATGTCTATGTTAATTATTCTACTTGAATGAGAAAATGGCCACAGGACATGTTTTGCAAGCTTTGAATTTGAGGATACTTGAGCATGTATGTGGAAATTGCTTGCATATATTTCTCATTTGAGATTTGACTTACACATGTCGGCATTCATGTGAGAACAAGAATGATTATTTGAGGTATCTATTCATGCATGCGCATGTATTTATTATTATTATTATTATTATTCTTGAAATTGTGATATGATGAGACGTGGATACGACTGGAGCTGTGTCTCCCAGTTAGTGCACTAATGTATTATTTGCTCATGGCATTGGGCCTGAAGTGAGCAATAATACACACATGTCCTGTGAAAGGGTATGTGCTGAGGTCGTAGGGTGATGGAGTCACGTGGACAATGAAATCATCCAGGGTTGCTAGTGGGACAGTATCACCCTAGGCTTGAAAGCCTTTATTGGTATGGGTTTCCCATGTGGGGCTCTACTTTATTTTGCAGGTGGAAGGTGGCCAGTGGGCAGGTATGTTCGCATATTGCATCTGATAAATACTTGACATTACATTGAGCTCACGTATCATATGCATTAACAGTCCTTGTGGGAGATAAAAATTATAATTCACGTGGATGTTCATTTAGCATTAAAAATTTTGAATACTAAAAAGGGAAAGTTTGGATAGATAATGCTTCCATATACTGTTAAAATTTTTTGTATGATTGAGTTGGTGGTTGTGTTTCATTGAGCTGTGGTTTGCTCACCCTATTATTATCTTATTCTTTTAGTCGCAGGCCATCCTGAGCCTTAAAGATAGCTGGATTACATGAAGATCGAGATTTCAAAAGTTGCTATTTATATGTTGATATCCTCTTAATTATTATCATAAAACGGAATAAGAGGCAAAGGGACGAAGAAGCGGGTGACAGTCAAATTTCCAGAGCAAGAGCAGTATAAAGAATGAAAGAGTGAGGAAGTTTTATTAAGCGATCTTTCTTCTTTGTTTGTGTTTATGTTTGTTTGGGTTTCTACCTCTTCTTCTTCATCACTTGTGTTGCTGTTCCAAGCATCAGCACGCCCTCTTTCCTCAATCTTGAGCTTCTTTGTGGGAGAATTCCTTGTACATCCAACCTGTGATGCCGCCTCAATTCTTCGCTTCTTCTTCAATGGGGGAACGCATTCAGACGCTTGATTTCCAGCCTTGCTTGTTAGGGAATTGCTGTTTGTGGCCTCAGATAAATCAACTACTCTTTGCTTATCATCTCCCTGAGCTAGCATCATAAGATCATACACAACATTGGGTATAATAATATGAGCATCCGAACCCGAACCCAAACTAGAACCATTAATATTAGGAGGAGGAGGAGGAGGGGTGGAGGCAGTACTGCTTTTCCGGCCTCTCTTGGCAGTGACGGACCATCTTGATAGAGACACTGATAAATCAACGACTGAGCCGGAGCCATCATCAGCGGTTGCAGTAGTAGCAGAATCAATATGATCAATATCAGTATCCGTATCCGTCTTCCTCGTCACTAGAGAATCTGAGAGAGTGGAGGATGAAGTGCTATTTTTGGCAGTGGATGGAGGTTGAATTCCCCTCCATTCCCTCTCAGGATGGCACCTCATGTGCCCAAACAACGACTTCATCGATGGAAAATTTTTACCACAAATCGAACATACGGCCTGTTTGCTTTCAATATTATTCATGGCCGACCCACCTGCATTAACAGTATCCACCTGTTTCTTAAGAGTCTTTTTGTTGATGGGAAGGAGATGGAGATCACCCTTCTTGTTGTTGGCCTGAATGTGGATTCTCATGTGACCCCCCAAAGCTTTACCGGAGCTAAATCCTTTGTTGCACACGCTACAAATCCGACAAGGCTGATCCTTTGCTGTTGGGCTCTGATGCTCCTGCTCCTCATCATGGACGCTTTCTTCTCCGCTCAACTGATCGCCGGATTTTGAAATCTTGAGCTTAATCCACAGTCTTCCATCGACGGACGTCGGCTTCCTCTCCTCAGAAACCGATGTTGTCTCCAACGAACCAAACGCTTCTCCCACTTTCTCTGAATCTTACAAAGACCCATCACAGTACTGACTTTCTTGATCATCATCCATTTGAGATTTAAAAAAAAAAAAGAAAAAAAAAAGAGAGAGATCGAAGAAGAACCCTTAGCTGAAAAGAAGAAGATTTTAAGAAACAAAAGAAAGGAGAGATATCCTTTTGAAGAATTGAGAAAGAAGATTCAGAGGGGTTAGCTTAGCCATCAAGAAAACAGCTGATTTGGTTTTGATTTATGACCTCCTTAAATCAAGGTATCAACACTCTAGAAAGAGAGAGAGAATAGAAATAAAGAGGAAATCCTGAGAACCCAGCTCGGAAAAATAGCTCCTAGCTTGGACCACAACGAAAGATATACTCCATAACAGAAGATAAATCCAAATCACTAAGACGGGGAACAGGAACCTGTAGATGATCATATCATCCACATATTGAAGAATAACAACCAGACCAGTAGAAGTATGGCGAATAAACAAGGCAGAATCATAAGTACTCGGAGTGAAGCCGATTTGAGAGATAGTGGTCTGAAAACGATCGTACCAAGCACGCGGAGACTGCTTGAGACCATATAGAGCTCGACGAAGACGACACACCAGTCCCGATGCATGAGGAAGACCAGGGGGAGGACGCATATACACTTCCTCGGACAAAAACCCATTAAGAAAAGCATTTTTCACATCAAGCTGAAAAAGAGGTCAATGACGAACAGCGGCCACAGAAATCAGAGTACGAACAGTAGTCATCTTGGCAACAGGGGCAAATGTTTCCTCATAGTCAACACCATACTCTTGAGAAAAACCTTTGGCAACTAACCTAGCTTTATATCTCTCTAAAGAGCCATCAGAATTTGTCTTAACCTTATACACCCATTTACATCCAACAAGATTCTTATCTGCAGGTAACGGAACCAAATCCCAAGTACCAGTCTTATGTAGAGCATCCAATTCAGTTTGCATAGCATCAATCCAATTAGGATCAGAACAGGCTTCCTTATAGGATCGAGGCTCAAAATAAGAATGTACAGAAGTGAGGAAACTCCGAAAAGAGAGAGAATAACAAGTATTAGAAAAACCAAGTCTTACCGGAGGGCGACGAAGGCGGGAGGACCGGCGTGTTGGCGGATCATCAGTATCCAAGTCAGCAGTTGGTAGAACATCAGAAGAGGCATCGAACGAAAGAGGAGGAGAAGAAGTCCGGCGAGAATAAACTAATGGAAAAGAAGGAAAGTCAGAATGAGAAACATTAGACGAAACAGGAGGGACAGTAGAAGAATCCAAATCAGAAATATACTCATCTGGAGGGACAGAGGAAGGAAAAGGATCAATAGAGACAAGATCTTCTTTACTAATAGGAACTATGCGAGGAGGAATAGAAAAGAAAGGAACACGTTCAAAAAAGGCAACATGACGAGAGACATACAATTTTTTAGAAACGGGATCATAGCAACGGAAACCTTTCTGAAAGAAACTATAGCCTAAGAAGACACATAAGACAGAACGAGCACTAAGTTTAGTACGAGCTCGTTTAGGAAGAAGAACAAAGCAAGCACATCCAAACACCCTAAGAAGAGAATAATTTGGAGAACTTTATGTTATTTAGTTAATGTGGTCTGTACTTTAAGTCTTAAACTCTAATATTATGTATGAATGCCGATGAGCATAACAGTAAAACTTTAGTGTTAAATAATAATTATTACTAGATATTTTAATAAATGTTTGATAAATTGGATGAGTAAACTGTCACCAACTTGGGGTCTGGGTTACCCTAAGGGGGTGTTACACAATATGGGTTCAAATCTTACTTTCTAACACACAGAGGGTTGAAAGAAAGAAAAGTCTAGGGTTTCGTTTTGGAGATAAATATGATTATCTAAATTTATATTACTAATAAAAGAAACTTTCCTGTGGATTTTTAACTTTCCAATAATTTGTCAAATTTGTTCCCATAAAATCCGATTTTATGACTTAAAAACTTACCATCAGCCCACTTAACATGGGTCATTGGATGGGGTTAAAGGAGATTCAACGGCTGGGAGCAAAAAAAACATTAAAAGCACACGGATCCGAGTTAAATGGGTTGAACCCGATTGTGAAAAATCAACCCCGCGCGTAAAGGGAAGCTTCCCTTTTATCAGTCGAACTTTTTTCGAGGAGAGAGAAGCAGTGAGACAACTCGCCCATTTAAGACCTCATGAGATCTTCAAACTCGCCGTTGTCACTGCTACTAATGTGTGTTTTTGTTTTTTTTCAGTTTTAACCTTTTTATTTTATTTTTTTTTTTATTATTTTTTTTTTTTTGCATTTGGGTTTGGCCAACTTTGAACCCATAACATCACGCCTGCATCATAGATTTGTGGTGAGAAAATCTGATGCTATTAGTTTATTTTTTTCTTGCCATTCTTTTTCACTGTTGGTGATTGATGTCCATTGTATTTTTCAAGTTTTATGATTCCATTTGCAAAAGACGACAGAAAAACCCTAAGAGGAACCCACAAACAGCTACCCATCCTGACTAGATCGGAACCCTTGCCGCTACAAACTCGCCGGAGAAGAAGAGAGAAACTGGTCAATTTTTTTAAAAGATTAAAAAAAAAATTTGGCTTTTCTTAAACTAAGACTACGATCCTTTGGCTTCTCCAGCGACGTTTCTTTTCCTCCGATCTGTGTAGAGGTGGGTTCAAAGTTAGGGAAACCCAAATGAAAATTTTATTTCGGAAAAAGGAGAAAAAAAATGATGCAAACACCATACTTGCCTTTCTTCTCCGGCGACTGTGAGCACGAGCTATGAATGATGCGTGGAATTTTTTCCAACCGGGCTATACCCACTTTGCTCCTCAAATTCGTGTGTTTTTAAGTTCATTTGTTTTTCACCGTAGGATCAACCAAATGCCAATCCAACGGATGAAATAAAGTGGGCTGATGGTAGACAAAGTCAGGTCGTCCTGTCTAGATCGTTTATATATATATATATATATATATATATATTCTTTTACTGAAGATGCTTCACAACATAAAATTTTCCCATCTTCAGGGACAAACTCAAGGCTTAATGTTATATATGTTGAGTGTGTTTGTATAGGGTTTGGGTATCGGTGGTCTTGGTATTTTTGGCGCTTGAGTGCTATTTGCTTGGGGGTGCAGACCTTGCTTTTTACTGTAACCTTTTATAATTATATTAATGAAATTGTTTTTGGTTGATCAAAAAAAAAAAAAAAAAAAAAAAACACAAATATAATCCAACATTTTTGGATATTTTTAGCTATTGAATATTAATCAAAGAAGTTCGATCAATTTAATTGAATGCTTAATATGTGAATATTCTAGAATTGAAGTTTAATTAAATTCATTTTCGTTTCTTAAGACCGATACACTTCTGGTTGTTGCTTCTATTGGATAGTGTGTTGGATTGTTGGTTCGGAGTTGGTTGTTGTGAATGTGGTATTCCTTGTGACTAGCTAGAGTTTACCACCGTGCGTTAGGCTTCTTTGGTTTAATTCCTAATATAAGTGTTAAAGTTTCCAATCTAAAATGTTAAGTTTGTAAGTGTTCCGACCCTATTAATACAGGTATATGAAATTATAACAAGCCTTTTATTTAGGTGAGACAAGATAGAATTGATTCTGATATATTCTCCTTTACGTGTAAACTCGATATATATATTCACATGAATAACCAATGCTCTGACACTATGTTAAGTTTCCAACTTGATTAAAAGCCTAAATTTTATAGGTGGAGGCCGGAGGATCCAATACTAACTATATGAAAGTATAAAAAAACTTTTATTTAGATAATATGAAATAGAGTGGATTCTATTCTTTTACCCAAAAAGTCACTTTTGTGTATTATTTTTTTTTATATAATAAAATTCACCTTTTTGCTCATTAAAAAAAAAAAAAAGTAACCAAAAATATTAGAGAGAGATGTTGAAACTTGAAACCAGACAAAGGAAAAGATAAACATTTATTGCAGCTAGGTAGCTAGATAATTACGCACCATATATATAAGGCTGCCTACGGAGGAAACATGTTATATATGCAAAATCCTACACATAGGACAGCTGCATTTTGCAAGTACACAAAGTGAGACACAACCTTTCTTCATGATTAGACACCCTTTCCATGCATATATATATATATATATATATACATAGGTCTACTGGATGGTATGTCCCCATTTCTCACCGTATTTGACAAGATCATCCAACTCATCCTTGCTGATATACCCATCTCCATCCATATCAGCATGGTGGAGTGCTCGGTCAGCTCGCTATCCGGGCAGATAACTACCCAGGCTTTTGAAGGCTCTTTTAAGCTCTTGCTTGTCAAGGCGGCGGTCGTGGCCGGTTGGTGTCAAAGCACCTCATGATCTCCTGCAACTGCGCTTCACTTAAAAGCGTAGGAACCGGCTTATAAACCACCTTCGCAGGAGCCACTCTAGTCATGCTTGCTTTGGTATCGATTTGGAGTTCTTGGTATATATTATAAAAGATGAACAAGCTAGGGCTTGTATATATAGACCCTCTTCACGTACACTTCACCTTCATTTAATTTAATTTGCTTCCTCGATCTACACTTTTTGTTCTTCTTCTAATTAGTCCAAACTTATTTTAACACTTGCAACACTATTTAAGCCTCCAACGGGACCACGATGTGGGTATATATACAAGCATTTTGAATGATGCAAAGGTGATATCGATAGATAGATGCATGGGTATTGTATTTAAAAATGAAACAAATTGGGTTCTTTAATTAATTAATTGTCCCAGTAACTTATTAGTGTAGTGGCATGCATATATGTATCCCTACATTCAAGGAAGAGGTTTTGAGTTTGAGCATCTAAATATGCATTGCTACCAATTTGTTAATAAAGTGCATCAATCCATCATGACAAATTGTCATATATAGTGTCATTGCACAATCACGACGGCTCATTTTCTAATGCACTAAAATGACGGCTCCTATTATGTTTGTCATGACTGCCAAAAATCACAGTGATATTATGGTTGGCTTATGAGAAAACTGATTGTGAAAAAAACTGATATTTTTTTGTTCTTTAAAGTATTATTTTTTTTTTCACAGATAGTTTTCTCATGAACCAACTGTTGGATCACTATGATTTATGGCAGACATGACATACGTAACAGGAGTATCTAATCCAACGGTCGATTTTTCAAAATACATATCCCAACTATCCCAGTAAGGAGTGGACCGTAAAAGTGTTGAATTGTAAACTTGAAAGCAACCTACAGACAGGAAAGTAGAAAAAAGGGTGCTGTTATATGACAAGAAGTGATCGAAGGCTACTGCTGAAGACTTTTAGGCTTGTAGGGTGGCTTTAGGCTGCTGTAGGGAGGCTTATTGGCTGCCTGTCTGGTAGCTTTTCTCCTACATTTAGGCTATAAATATATGTATGTAGTGTAGTGAAAGTGTGTGGAGGGAAGCACAGAGATAGAGTAAGAGAGAATCGTTGTTGTATAATCTGTGGGTTTCACAAAGTGTTGTAGTTTGTTTCAAAATTCAATTAAAGTTTGTTTCTGTGTGAAATTGGTCTTTCAGAGGTGCACCACAAGTGACATCACTTACCTCACTCCCACCAACAGTGGTATCAGAGCTTTAGGAAAGCCAGAAGTTCAAAAATCAGAAAATTGCCCAGAAATCAAAGTACTTATTTTGCATTTTGAATGCCACCACAAGATTCCTCTCATCGAGATGATTCCAATGCTACCAAAATCAAAGCAAACGGAGTTCAGACGAAGCTTCTAGAGCCGGTCAAAGTTTCTGCAGAAAAAGTCAACTTGTCGGAACTTCGACGAAGAAGACGACCAGAAAAACCAATTCGGTGAGCCGAACCGAGCCTACTACAGAGCCGAGCCAAGCCGTTAAGCCGAGCCTCCGAGCCACTGAGCCACCGAGTCAAGCTGAGTCTCCAAGCCACACCGAGTCCTGAGCCAAACCGAGCCTAAGGCTGGATTCAGTGCTTCGCAGCCTAGTCCCAAAGTTAATCTGAACCATCCATTTGGCCAGTTTTTGATTTTATCAAATTTAAGCCATCTGAAGTCTGATTCAGACTATTCAAGAGTGCTTTCCAGCTAATTCAACCGTTCCGGACGCATTGAAGGAGTCAGATTTTTGAAATTCCAACTCTAAATTAAAATTTATTAATTTAAAATCTCAATGGCAAGCGGAAGTGCACCAATTGCAATTCCAAAGCTCACCAAAGACAACTACGTACGACAATTGGTGTATATAAGTGAGAGCTCTACTAGGTTCTCAAGATGTCATGGACATTGTAGAAGATGGATATTCAGAATCCACTTCAAGAAAAGCAGAAGCAGTCTCTTTAAAAACACAAAGGACAACTCTCAAAGCTGATCGAAAGAAAGATTGTAAAGCAAAGTTAATCCTATATCAAGGACTTGATGAGTCCACATTTGAGATCATAGTTTCCGCAAAGACATCAAATGAAGTTTGAGAGATGCTCCAGAAAGCATACAAAGGTGCAGACAAAGTGTAAAGGATTTATCTTCAAACTCCACGAGGTGAATTTGAATCTTTACGTATGAAATCTTCAGAATCAATTTTTGAATTTTATATGCGAGTTATGGTGGTTGCCAACCAGATCTGAAGAAATGGAGAAGTCCTTACAGATATGAGAATTTCAGAGAAAATTTTGCGATCTTTGGTTCCAAAATTCGATTATATTGTTCTTGCCTTAAAAGATACTAAGGGTCTGGAAACTCTATCTGTTGAAGAACTTGTGGGTTCACTACAAGCCCATGAACAGAAACTAATAAGAAGAAGTGAAGACAAAGTGCTAGAGTAAGCACTACAATCAAAGTTGCACTTCAATACGGAGAGGTATGTGCAATGGGGGACATCGACATCACAGAGAAGACGATGTTGTAATTCAGAATCCCGAGATAGAAGCGGCAAAGGTTTATACAGAGGAGGACGTGGACAACAGAACTATGTTCTAGGAGGAAGAGGACAACAAAACAATGGATGACAGCAAAACTACAAGGGATAGCAAAAAAACAACCAGAGAGGTAGAGGAAGAGGCGGTTACAACAATCGTCCAAATGTTGACAAAATCAACATTTAATGCTATAATTGCCACAAATATGGTCATTATAGCAATGAATGTTGATCGCCACCAGAAAATGAAGTTAGCGACAGAGCTAACTTTGCAAAGAAAGAAGAAGTTGCTGGAAACTCGATGAGCTTGATGGCACACAGCTCAATTGAACAAAACAAGGAATTTGGTTTCTTGATTCTGGAACCAATAATCATATAACTGGTAGAAATAATTTTTTTATCGAACTTGATGAAAAGGTTCGTGGAGAAATCTTATTTGACGGTCTCTCAAAAGTTACAGTATAGGGAAGATGAGATATTTGATCAAATGAAGGGATGGTGATCATGCTTTCATCTCCAATGTCTACTATGTTCTAGACATGAAGACCAACATATTGAGCCTTTGACAACTCCTTGAGAAAGGTTATCATATTAGCCTAAATGATATGCACTTAACACTTGCGGATACTCGAGGGAAGTTGATTACTCGAGTAAAGATAACGAAGAATAGAATGTTTCCATTAACTATTCATCATGATACATCGAAGTGTCTCAGAAGTGTCGTCAATGACAAAGACTGGTTGTGGCATGTTAGATATGGACATATCAATTTTGAGAGTCTGAGACAGTTGGGAAGCAAGAAAATGGTGAAAGGTCTTCCAAACATTCAGCATCCTAATGAGTTATGTGAAAGTTGTGTTCTTCGTAAGCAATACAGAAACAACTTTGGAAAGCAAGTAGATTGGAGATTAATCAAGCCACTCGAGTTAGTGCACACTGTGTGTGGTCCGTTGAATCCATAATCAAACGGACGAAATAAGTATTTTCTCTCCTTCACTGATGATTACAGCAGAATAACTTGGGTGTACTTCTTAAAGAGGAAATCATAAGTGTTTGACAGCTTTGAAGAGTTCAAAGCTCTTGTGGAGAAACAAAGTGGCTATCAAATCAAGATGCTTCGATCAGATCTAGGTGGTGAATATACAGCAGGCAAATTTGAAGAATTCCTCATGCATAAAGGAATTAGGCATCTGTTTACGCCAGCCTACACTCCACAACTAAATGGTGTAGTTGAAAGAAATAATCGCACACTTCTTAACATGGATATGAGCATGTTGAAGGAAAAGTCCTTGCCCAAGAGTTTTTGGGCTGAACTAGTTTCATGTGCAGTTTATCTGCTAAATAGGTGCTCCGCAAGAAGTTTGGAGAATATGACACCGCATGAAGCATGAAGTACTCACAAGCCAAGTGTGAATCATCTTCGAGTTTTCGGATGCATTGCATATGCTAAAATTCCATAAGCTAGAAGAACCAAACTTGGGGATAAAGGAGAGAAGTTTATCCTTGTTGGATATGGTGACAGAACCATGGGATACAAGCTGTATAATCCCATCACCAAGAGAGTATTCTACAGTATAGATGTCATTTTTGAAGAAAATGAATCCTCGAGGTGGGATCAAGCTGAATCTTCTAAAAATGCAAAGCTGACTATTGAAGAAGAGGAACTAGCTCAACCAAGAGAAGAAGAGCCACAGACACCACAAAGTGCTCATCCCTTACTAGAAAGAAATAAAACTCCAGAGTCAGTAGCAGGAGAACTGTCTGATATGAGGACAAAAGGGATTCGAAGCTTAGAAGATTTATTTAAGAATACAGATCTCATATATGATGATGAGTTTACAGATGAGTTGTGATCCAGTTAGCTTTGAAGAAGCTGACAAAGAAGACAAATGGAGAAGAGCAATGGATGAAGAAATTTAATCCATTGAAAAGAACAAGATATGGGAGTTGACTACTCTCCCGAAAGGCCATAAGACCATCGGAGTCAAGTGGGTCTACAAGACCAAGAGAAAATGCTCAATGAGAAGTTTAGAGATATAAGGTTAGGCTTGTTGTAAAAGGGTACAAGCAAAAAAAAGGCATCTATGGGGAAGTTTTCGCTTCTGTTGCCAGACTTGAAACCATCAGGCTGCTGATTTTAGTAGCTGCACGAGAAAGATGGAAGATTTATCAACTGGATATAAAGTCGGCATTTATGAATGGATTTCTTGAAGAAGAAATCTATATCGATCAGCCTATGGGATATGTAAAGAAAGGCCAAGAAAACAAAGTATATAGGCTGAAGCGCTTTATGGTTTAAAGCAAGCTCTGCTTGCATGGAATACCAGGATTGATGATTACTTCAAGAAGAATGGATTCGAGAAATGTCCTTACGAGCATGCACTGTATATAAAGAAGGATGGTGAAGATACAATGTTCGTATGTTTGTATGTGGATGATTTGATCTTCACCGGCAATAATCCAGTCATGTTCGAATCATTCAAGAAAAGTATGGTTAGAGAGTTCGAGATGACAGATATGGGCTTAATGGCTCATTTTTTTTTTTTTTGGAATTGAAGTTGTGCAAAGTGAAGAGGGAATCTTCATTTCACAAGGAAACTATGCAATGGAGATTCTCAAGAAGTTCGGCATGGAGAAATGTAATCCTGTTTCTACTCCTATTGAAACAAGATTAGAATTGAGGAAAAATGAGCAAGGTGATGTTGATCCAACTTACTTCAAAAAGCTTAGTTAGAAGTTTGAGATATCTGACGTGCACCAGACCGGATATACTCTATGGAGTAGGACTGATAAGCAGATATATGGAGACTCCAGATCAGTTTCATTTGAATGTAGTTAAGAGAATCCTCCGCTACATCAAGGGCACTGTTAATGAAGGTTTGTTTTATACAACAACAGAGAATTTCAGTCTTATTGGCTACTCGGATAGTGATTGGGGAAGAGACTTGGATGAAAGGAAAAGCACAACAGGGTTTGTCTTTTTCATAGGAAATACGACATTTACATGGTTATCCAAAAAGCAAGCGATTGTGACGCTATCAAGCTGTGGAGCTGAGTATGTTGCTGCCAGTTCAGCAGTTTTTCATGGAATATGGCTCAGAAACGTGTTGAAGTATTTAGGAATTCCACCTGACAATCCCACCAAACTTTACATTGACAATCGTTCAACAATAGCATTGGCAAAGAACCCCGTGTATCATGAACGGAGCAAGCACATTGATACTCAATATCATTTAATCGAGTGCATGTGAAGAATAAAGAAGTAGAACTGATATCATGCATAACATATATGATCAACTTGCAGACATATTCAAAAAGCCACTTAAGTATGATGTATTTTCAAAACTGAAGATGTTGCTTAGAATGAAGACAAAGAATCAAGTTTAAGGGAGATGTTGAATTGTAAACTTGAAAGCAACCTGCAGATAAGAAGGTTGAAAAAAGGGTGTTGCTGTAAGACAAGAAGTGAACGAAGGCTGTTGCTGAAGACTTTTAGGCTTGTAGGGTGGCTTTAGGCTGCTGTAGGGTGGCTTGTTGGCTGCCTGTCTGGTAGCTTGTCTCCAGCATTTAGGCTATAAATATATGTATGTAGTGTAGTGAAAATGTGTGGAGTGAAGCAGAGAAATAGAATAAAAGAGAATCGTTGTTGTATAATCTGTGGGTTTCACAGAGTGTTGTAGTTTGTTTCAAAGTTCAATTAAAGTTTGTTTCTGTGTGAAATTGGTCTCTCAGAGGTGCACCACAGGTGACCTCACTTACGTCACTCCCACCAACAAAAAGTGGACCGTAAAAAAGGACCCAAATGGATCATCTCCGTATATATATATATATATATACGGTTCCGATCTTGTAAGAACGTCCGTACGCTCTTATCGTAAGGACGTCTTCATGGGAGAGGTACTTTTGAAAAATCGATTGTTGAATTAAATAATGTTTATATGTATGTCAAATCTGCCAAAAACACAGCGATCCAACGGTTGGTTTTTAAAATACAGTCATTTAAACAAATTTGACAGCATCCAACGGTAAATACTGTCAAAGCGTTTTACGGACTGTATTTTGAAAACCGATAATCGGATCATTGTGATTTTTGGCAGACATGACATTCATAAGAAGATTATCTAATCCAACGGTCGATTTTCCAGAATATCATTCCTATGGCTTTCAAAATGGACGTCCTTACGATAACGAGCGTAAGGACGTCCTGACAAAATCGCTTCTATATATATATATGTGTGTGCGCGTGTGTGTGTGTGTGTTTGTTTTTTTTTTTTTATATGTCTACATGTTCACCTCTAAACGTGCCCATATAAATATAAATACATATTGATCACGTAAAATGGGTGAAAATGTGAAATATGTGGGTAAAGTAACATTTTCTTTTATGTAAATATGTTCATATATATACATATATAATGACAAATGGTAAGATATGAATAGAGATAAGAAGGAATTCTAGATAAAAAGACAAGTATTTTCCTCAGCCCACAATATATTCTTTCTCTAAGTATTAATTTGAAAACTATAAATATAAATATAAATATAAATACACATTCTGCTTTATTTCTCACACATGGATAGCTAGCTAGGTCAGATAACATTTTGTAAAGTGCAAAATGTCCAATCAGTTTTTCTTTTATCAAAGAGTCACCCATTGGCTTTCACCATATTTAGATTTCAATCCCAAGTACATAATCAGTGCAGGCTGTATAAAGTGGAACTCAACACATGACACTGTCCCTTACTCAAATCTTAGGAAATAAGTACCTTTAGGATCAAAATGGTTTTTCTCTTTTCAAACAATGGCACCACCATTCATTGTAAAAAGACCTAGGGAAAGATGGTAGATGAGAAATGAAAATTTGGAATGCAATTACAGATTACGATGAAGATTACTCCCAAGTTGGATGTATTTTAATATATTATTTTTTGATGACTCATTTGAATACG
>JAESVK010056930.1:0-26015 GCA_017140935.1 Hamamelis virginiana | reverse complement strand
GTTTAATAAATAGCGTTTTATATGAATATCTGTACAATTGGGTTTAAATCTCTGTTTCAAGAAATATGTGCAGATTACATTAAATAAAGTCGTCACCGATGAAGCCCTGAAGAGCATCTCGAATCAAAGGAACGTCCGAAAAGGATCCACAGCAGTCGGGTGAAGTACCAAAAGATCAGTCGTTGAAAATCTACAAGAAAGTCAAACATTTGACCCTGACTATCGATAGCCAAGATTCGCTATCGATAGCGAACCTTCGCTATCGATAGCCAAGGTCGGCTGCGGGCTTCTAGGATATTTTGGGATATTTTGAGGGCGTATGCGTCTTTTACCTTTTCCTTCTATAAATAGAAGTGTAACGACGACGTTTTGAGGGTTCATGACTTATGCTCTGAATCATTACTCTGCTAATTTTAATTCAAGTTACAGTTTATTTTCGCATTTTATTCGGTAGTTTCAGTTTTCAGCAATTTCCAATTCTGCCATTTTTCTTTTAATGCCTGGCTCAATTCTCACTTGAGGATTGTTCTATCCGATTAAGTCTTTACTTTCAGTAATTTCCGATTCTGTTATTTTCCTTTTTATGCATGGCTCAGTTCTCACTTGAGAACTGTTCTTTACTTTTTCAGTCTTTTTCTTTATTTACTTAAGTCTTTTCTTTTCTTTATTTACTTCAGTCACTTTTCTTTATTTATTTCTGCCATTTTCATTATTTCTTCAGTCATTTAATTACCGCTTTTATTTTCTTTTCCATCCCGTGACCCCTTAAAGCTTGCCTGGATAAAGGATATTCTCCTCCAGTGATGTGTAGCTAATACTCCAAGCTTGGGTGAGGATGAAGTTGGATTCATTTTACAATCTTATTTTATAAACATCCCTCTATTTGTATTATGTGATTGCATAGTTGTGAAGGTTTTACCGCACACTATTGCCAAATATAATATCATATAATTGTACATCTGTGATTGCAATTATATAATTATGCAATGGTTCTTATTGGTGTGAATACAAACCAGCATGCTTTATTCCTCATTTAAGGTGGATAGCGATATTCCATTCTTTTCGGGGATAAACTTGCCGGTCCTGTATTCATAATCTTTTTGGGACTTCCTTCTTGTAGTTGGAAGAACCACCGTACATAATTACTATATTGAGGATTTTATAAACATAAATTGTTTAATTGATATTCAATGGGCTTCTCACCCAAGTTCCGCTCAATCCACCAACTTAACTGCATTTTTATTAAGCTTTATTAAATTTACTGAGTTTTCGCTTCGACCCAATCGGAGCAGTTACCACCAACCAATTTAATTGACAATATTCTTTCCGCTTGAATTGATTCTAAAAGATCTTTTTAATGTAAACCTGCATTTCCCAGTGGTTCGACACCCGTGCTCACTAGTCACAATCGAATTGAGATTAATTGTCACGCGGTTTTATAAATTATTAATCTTGATCGTTGACGAGGAATAATCTCCCTCGTCGTCTGAGTCGATCAATCCCTCACATGTTAGTTTCTTAGTAAGCCCCATTATCGCACCTCATGATATCCTATATGTAACAAGCCGGTTTGAACCTTCACAATGAATGTGTTCCCACATATCTGCAGCCAAACACATCCACCATAAAGACTCACCTTTCTTGTAATGGTAGGAGGCTAGGATAAAGCCCATGGCTTCTTCCTTACAACTTGATTTTATGAAAATAGGGGTTTTGTAAAAGAGGGTCTCATTTTCATAAAATTTCCATACATCACATGCATCATAAATATATATCACCATATATAATTAAAGAAGTTTAGACCCACTTTTATTATTAGTTCTCAATTATCCTCCCACTGTCCTCTGAGAGACTAGGGTAGATTCATTTTGAACATATAATAAATTAGGCCAAGGCCCTAACTAGCATACATCACATATATAAATGGGCCTAGGATAGATTATGGACTTTTAAGGGTGGGTTCAAACTTTGAGCCATAAAAGATGAACCCTTTGTTTATAAGGAGGGTTGGGTGATCGTAATTAAATCTATGTAACTATTACATATAAACAAAAATCTTCTTATAAGATCCTTGATAGGCATGCCAAGTCCTTCCAAAGTCTTTGCTTTCCTCTCGTACATGACTCCACCAGGTTCCTCGAGTCCTCCACAAGCTTCTTTGAATTACAATATAATAAAAAGAAAGGGATTAAGGAGAAGGGGATTACAGATGTAGAGAGAGGGAAAGAGACATGCAAGCCCCAATTAATTACATCACCTGATTTAAATAAATTTAAATACAACCCATTCAAATAAACTTATCACATCACATGCGGCCAATCACAACTCATTTTAATTGGTCTTTAGTCCATAATCATCCATTAACAGTTCTACAATCACATTGCATAATAAACAAAAGCTACAAAAGCAAAGGCAATGATGGCAAATGGCATATAATTAATTAAAGTCATGTCCTTATTATTATCCTATAATAATAATAATCTCATTATTATCATTATCCTATAATAATAATCAAATCCTTTTAATCGCATTAAAAGAATATCATCACATCCCATATGATTAAAATAAGTTTCTTTCTTTAATATAAATAAAACTCCTAAAAGACACTAATAGGGTTTCAAATATAAAGAATTTAATTTGAGAAATTATTCTCATAATTCCTACCATGCTATTAACACTTTAATAAGCTCAGTAGATTAATCACTATTACCCTACAATGGTGGAATAAATAATATCTCAAAATAAGATTTCAAAGAAAGAAACAATTTCCATTTTTCAACAGAAATTTCAGAATTCAGCTACTGTTTTGGGACCAATCTTTCCTATATTAAAACAACCTTTTAAAATGAGAGAATACTCTATTTCACAAGGATTTTCAATCCTCTTTCAAATGGCATAGGTCTCATTAAGTAATTCCAACGTTTGGTATCACTTTAAAGTGATTTGTGACATGAACTCCAAACCATGGCAGATTCTGGAAATTCATCACAAATGACTTTATTGGGCTTAACCTAGAGTGAACTAAGTCATGGAAACACTTCATTTCACTAGGTTTTTTCAATCTTCTTTCCAATGGCAGGGGTCTCGTAACTTGATTCCAACGTTTGGTATCAATTAGAGGCCTTTTGCGATAGAGAGTCAGATTTTGCAGATTTGACTCTTAATCACAAAAACTCTAGTGTGGCTATCCTAGGTCATTAAAAATCATGGGAACTCTTCCTAGACTTTGTTAAGACCTAATATTATTGAAGTCGATAGGTGGCAAGCTTCAAAAATCCCAGAAATCATTTTTCCTAGATTTTACAAAAGCTATGTGGTTGCTGTCCTGAAAAACAGCAGCCCAGAAATAATTTTAAAACCATTTTAAAAATTATTCCTTCAATGTAAAATCATGCCAAAATGATTTTAACACATTTATACATTGTTAGGCAACATCCTTAAATGTTTTTAACAAATTAAAAACATTGATTCATCACATGAATCATTCAATCTCTCAAGAACACCAAAAGTGTTTTATAAAACAAATTTTATTAAACCTACTATGTTCTTCTTTTTTAATTTTCACAAAGAATAAAATTATTTTGAAAACTTCATAATCATTCATTAAACATATGAAGAACATTAGATTCATAAAATAATAAATTAAAAACAAGGCCTTTAGGGTTCCAAACCCATGTGGCCGTGAGTGAGGAGAGAGAGAGAGAATTAGGGTTAGGGTTTAACCTAACTTAATCCTTGTTTAGGGTTTCTAGAACCACAAAATTATGTTGCCATCTTTTCCTAAATATCAAGTATTCAAAATAAGAAAGAATCAATTACAAAAAGATACTTTCCTAAACTTGAAAAACTCAAAATAGGAAATTTTGGGATTTTCTTATTTGACAATTAGTGTCACTAATTTCACAACAAAAAGTTCCCTAATATGATTTAGGGTTACCTAAACCATTTTGCAGCCATCATCATCAACCTAATTAGGGTTCTTAAAGAAACCTAAATGGCCATTGTTAAACCTTTTAACAAGAACTTCATTAACATATCAATTTAAACAAATTTAAATCATGTAATCACAAGCTTCAAGATTTAAACATTAAACACATTTAATTTTTAATCAAGAACATGAAATCACATTAGGGTTTTTAAAACCCATCAAGCCACAACCCTAGAGGATGAAAAATCCTCATCGCCGAAATCCATAAGGGGTAAAACCCCATGGCCGTGAACCCCATCACCTTCAAAACTATGTTTTTATTAAAAAACAATCTTTTGAACATATTTTCAAAAACAATAACATGATCTAATCATGTCTAGGGTTTTAAAAATTCAAGATTCATAAATATTCTTTGATTATAGAGTTATAATAACCCAAATCAAAAAGAAAATCAAAAAAGAAACTATCTAGGGTATGAAAACCCTAGTTGCCGAATGGAGAGAGAGAGAGAGGGAAGAGAGAGAAGCCATACCTTTAGGTTTTGATCATCAACCAAGCATCAACATATCATGGAGACAAAACCCTAATGATCTAATCATCAAAAGTGTAAACCCTAGGGGTTCCGAAATTTTGAGAGAGAAAGAGAGAGAAAACCCCAAATAAAATTAAGGTCTTCTTAAACCTTTTAATCTCAAAACACCAAAGGGGTATAACCCCATATGGCCGAAATTTATAGGCCTGCCTCCCTCTTGGCCGTGACCTAGCTAGGGTTTTACCAAAACCCTAGTTGCCATATTTAAACAAAAACAAAACAAGAACAAGGAAGTAAACCTCCATGGCCGAATTCTATAGTGGGTTTTTAAACCACATTAAAACTTGATTTTAATTATTATATCCATTGAATGCCATCATCAAATACATGACCATGCTTGATTAGGCTTTGATACCACTGAAAGGTTCTGTGAAGAAAAGCCATGGATTCGCAGCGGAAGAGGAAAAACAAAACTTTTTCATTTTATAAAACAATCCATGTTTACAAAACCTTCAAGAATCGATTCAAGCATGGAGTTCATGTATATTAAAAACATATATAATCAAGAATGAATATTTAAACAACATAAATAACCTTACTTGATTGTGTTTTCGATGTAGCTTTCCTTCAAGTTTCAAACAGACGAAGCCTCCAAAGCGTATCCACATGAGAGTAAAATTCCCTGAACTTTCTAGTCTTTCCATAACACTTGTGAGCAAGCTAGCATGGAGAGGGAGAGTAGAGATAGAATTCGGCCAAGGGGTTTCCCATAACCCTAGAATGTGAAGACACTCATATTTATAGACTTTCTCCTCTTTAAGGGGTGTTTGGTTACTAGTGCTAGCATGACCAAACATCCTTGAATAGAGTAATCCTATTCTTGGTTAATTTTGATTTTTAATTAATTAACCTTTAATAATTAAAATCAAACATAACTCAATTCCCCTCCCACAAGTTTAAGAAACTCACTTACTCTCTAATGTGTGTGACCCTTTGGGTTCACCCTAACCTAGCAGTGGACAGGGACATCTCTATGTCTCCTAAAAATAGAAACTTTCTATTTTAAGGTTCAATTGGAACGATTCCAATTTTGCCCTCATTGATAACACTTTATCAATAGGCTTTCACTGGTCATGAGTGACATCTAGCAACATATCATGACATACCCTAGGTTTAGGTGAATAGCAGAAATATGTGAACCCTTCATGTTATTTAATCCTTCATCCCCTAAGGTCACAGCCAAGATAATAGGTATGGTTTTAGTCAAACCCTATCTTAACAACTTGATATCTGTCCCACAAAATATAATCTCAATAAGGCCGCAGTGAAACTCTTTTCACTGTTTACCTATCACTCTGGCCAGAGGTTCCCTTTGAGAATTATCTTTGTGAACTTATCCTGACATTCTCTCTCATATATAACTGAGAGTGATGATCCCTTATTGCACACTCATCCATCTTCATGCATAACTCATTAGAGCCAATAAGCACCGATTACAACCTTATGGATAAGGCTATAGAAGATACTATCAAACTCTAGTAACCTATGCATAAGACAGCTATGGTGTCTCAGGTCTAAGGACTACCAAATAAATGGACATAACACTAGAATATTCCTTTGACAGAACTACCATAGGAATATTCATTTTAGATCATGTTCAGTGTACATATTCTATAATATGCACCCACAGATTAACCTAAGTGTCACTACACTGATAGGAAAGACTACCTATCCTCCATATGAGTTGGTTTAAATCTGTGCTACTCTTCATACGGTTAATTAAATATCCACTTTAATAAACCTTTGAGTAGGAACCTTTTTAGAATAGATGTATATGAGAAATATCAGTCTCTCTATCTCAACACCTTGAGATGCATATTTCTCTTATCATTTATTCATGGACCTTATCAAATATGTTAGAACATATTAGATAAGTTATACCTTCCATATATTATGATAATATGAAACTTAATATACCCTTTAGGATTAGTTTTAGGGCATACTTCTAACATCCGCAAACTTATTCTTTAATCTAGACAGATAAAAGAAATCGATTCGACGGAATTCTTTCGCCAAAGCCTCTAGATATTCATGGTAGGGCAGCAACTTCTTATCCCGAGTCTTCCATTCTCCTCTAGTCTGGCATATGATCAAGGTGGAATCTCCATATTCCAATTCTTCCACACCCAATTCCAAGGCAGCTTCCAATGCTAGGATACAGGCTTCGTATTCGGCTATATTGGCATCGAAGGATAACCTGACAGATAATGGTATCAAGTTATTCTCTGGTGTGACTAACAACACGCCTATTCCACATCCTCTCTTATTATGAGCCCCATCAAAGAATACTTTCCAAGGCTCCTTACTTACTTCTAGAATCTCTTCATCGGGGAAATAGTACTCAAATGGTCTTTCTACTGACGATGGATGCTCTGCTAAAAACACTCCACTACTCTCCCTTTCACTGATTTCTGCACCACATATTGAATGTCGAACTCTGATAATAGCAATAACCAACGAGCTGTCCTATAGGATAACACTGACTTCTCCAATAAGTACTTCAGGGGGTCCATGCAACTAATGAGTTGCACTTGAAAAGATAGCATGTAATGGCGGAGCTTTTGGGTAACCCACACCAATGCCACACATGTCTTCTCTAATGCGTCGTATTTAACCTCATAGTCAGTCATCTTCTTACTCAAATAGTACACCG
Organism: Hamamelis virginiana; assembly: GCA_017140935.1. Taxonomy (NCBI): domain Eukaryota; kingdom Viridiplantae; phylum Streptophyta; class Magnoliopsida; order Saxifragales; family Hamamelidaceae; genus Hamamelis; species Hamamelis virginiana. The sequence goes on along the minus strand of JAESVK010056930.1, from coordinate 18,842 downwards.
CACTCTCCTTTAGAGATTCTGGTAGATACTGAGCTAACATAGCTCTCATCGCAGTTTCAATGAGTGCTAAATAAAGTAGCAAAGGCTCACCTTGCCGCGGGGGAACTAATATTGGTGGGTTGCTTAAATACCTCTTAATGGTTTCAAAGGCTTCTTGACACGCGTCATTCCATTTCGTGGGCACATCCTTTTTAAGAAGCCTAAAGATGGGCTCACAAATCATGGTCAGCTATGCTATGAATCGACTGATAAACTGAACTTTGCCTAAGAATCCTCAAATCTCTTTTTCTGTCTTTAGTGGTTGCATCTCCGTGATGGCTTTGATCTTCCCCGGGTCGACCTATATTCCTTTCTGAGTGATCATAAATCCTAGCAACTTCCCCGCAGTTACTCCGAAGGCGTACTTTTGTGGGTTCAATCTCAGGTTATATTGCTTAATTCTTTGAATGAACTTGCCTAGAGCCTCAAAATGGCCTTCTCGATCCTTAGATTTCACGATCATATCATCCACATATACCTCGACTTCCTTGTGAATCATATCGTGTAGTAAGGTGGTTGCCATTCTCTGATAGGTAGAACCGGCTTTCTTTAGGCCAAAGGGCATAAATCGATAACAAAATGTCCCCCATTGAGTGATGAATGAGGTTTTCTCCATATCTAAAGGGGCCATCTTTATCTGATTATAACCCGAGAACCCATCCATGAAGGATAACAGAGCATGACCGGCGGTACTATCTACCAGGATATCTATGTGTGGCAACGGAAAGTCATCTTTAGGGCACCCTTGTTCAAATCCCGGAAGTCTACGCACATTCTAACCTTTCCATCCTTCTTAGGCACTGGCATAATGTTAGCTAACCATTCGGGGTACTCTACTATTTTGAGAAATTCAGCGTTTATTTGTTTTACTACTTCATCTTTGATCTTCAATGCCCACTGGCTTCATTCTCCTCGATTTTTGCTTAACTGGTTTAACCCCCGGATTAGTAGGAATAAAATGTTGTACAATGTCAGTGTCAATCCCTGGCATATCTTTGTACGACCATGCAAAAACTTCTATGTTTTCTCTCAATAATCCTACCAATTTTTCTCGTTCTTGTGGTGACAGAGTTGCCCCAATGTTAATTATCTTAGGCGATTCATCAGATCCTAAATTAACTGATATTAATTCATCCACATTAGGTTGAGCATGTTCCACTTCCCTTCGTTGTTCAAACTCAGGGGGAACATCCTCTCTAGGATCTATATTCATGCCATATATACCCATAGAAGAAAGAAGAAACAAACTGCAAATGAGAAGAAGGAAGAAAATGAATATTTTATTGATTATAAAGAAAGAAGAATAACACAAACTAAACTATCATTCGCCTCTTAACAAAGGAGGGATAATTTTATTGAAAAAGGAAAAACGAAAGTCCTATTCTACAATTTTATGGAAAGAAAGTATAGAAATCCTACAAGCTATCATCTGATGGGAGTGAATCTTCAGCGACTGAGTCTTCAACTCGAGGTTCGTACTCAAGGCTCCAGTTGGTCAATGGATTGGTGGTATCTTCAATGAGGTGGATAGGATTGGGTTCATGAACATGCTCTTCGATGCAGGCGATCTTTTTGAACATAGCCCCTATGGCGAGTTCATCAATATGGTCGACCCAGTCAAACTCTGTATGCTCTCTGGCTGTGAGGATAGTTGGAGAGAGAGGTAGTGGAGTGTTGAAGAAGATTTCAAACCCAGGAACTCTAGCTTTCTGATCTTCAAGGTAAATGGGCTCGGGGAACCCATAATAAGGGAAATTATCCCCTTCTTTGACAAAGGCCCCATTCAGAGTTGGCCGGTAAGGTTTCAGAGTGAGGTTAGGGACTCGTCCCTCTTCTTTGGCCAACTGTCTCTCTGTTCTTTTCTGTGCCATTTCTTTTCTGTCAACTTTGGTACTTTGATAACCTAATCCGAAAAGGTAGATTGCTGAGGGATATTCAATGGGACCAGGTGTGCCTTGATGACGACGACCTAAGCCCATTCCTGGAAAGAAGCCCATATTTTTCATTATCTGACCCACTTGCACATTCCCATATGGACTACAGTCTAGCACCATTTTCTCTTTATATCCTGGCTCAACCTCTACACACTGTATGTATTCAAAGTCTATCAATGGTACTTCTTCAATCTCTGGCTTGATCTCACAAATAGGTACACAGGTAGGAGTGATCTCAGAATCTCCCTTCAATGTCACCACTGAGCTTTTGTAGGGGAACTTAACTTTTGATGGAGGGAAGAAGGCACAGCCCCGATTGGATGGATCCATGGTGAAACAAGCAGGCACATCTATCACTTGGAAATCGACTTGGAACTCTACAAGCCCAATAACTAGAGATAAAGTGACCATGCTGACTACTTCTCTTTGGGTGTTATCATATGCTCTCACAGTTTGCCCTGACGGCCTGAATTCTGATGGTTCGATGCCCAAGGAAGTAGCGGTGCTGAGGGGACATACGTTCAAGGCTGACCCATTATCTATCAAAACTGTAGAAATTCTCTTGCCCATAGTATCCACCGTGACATACAAAGCTTGCAAATGATGAGGTCATTTCTTCGGAAGGTTTGACTCTGTGAAGGATATTGACTGCCCATGCTGAACTGGACTGACTAGACTGACTAAACCCTCTGGTGAAGTATCGATGGGAATCTGAACTTGGTTGAGTAGTCTGAGTACTGTCTGCATATGCTTTTGAGAAGCCATTAAAAGTCCCCAGATTGTGATATTGGCTTGAGTACGCTTAAGCTGTTTTAGTAGCTCTTCCTCTTCTTCTTGAACTTCAGTGCATTGAGACCTTTCTAATTCTCCCAAAGGATTGTCGGATTCTAAGTTGGCGGGCTTAAAATGACGACCTCCTCTAGTGACATGGTTAACATCTTCCTCATCACTAGCCCAAATATCTGCTATCTTCTCGGGTGTGTTCATCAAATCTTCCCACTCTATGATATCAATCTCATTCTCTGACCCATCATCTATGGTAGACTCGATAGAAGTCGAACTTGATCTGAAATATTGGGTGACCCATGGTTGCCTTGGATAAACAGTTCGGTAATGGGTTTCCCCATTCATATCGGTGATCTTGGTTGTGAAATACTTCTTAAGAATACTCTGGCTAGCTTTCTCAAAATGGATGAGGCTTGGATCTTCGGGCTCAACCTGAGTCACAGGAACGTCTTCTTTAAGTGAGTCAGAATTATTATCCCAACCAGAATGAGGAACAATGGATCTTTCAAAGGTGGGCTTCTCCATTTTAGGGTAAAAGACATAGAAGTCGAACTTTCCACTAGGTTCCCCTAACAGGCCTACTTCGGGATCTCCGGCCTCATATCTTTTTTACAACTCTCATTGACTAATTCCACTCTTGGAGAAGGCTTTCTTGGTTCTAGTCTTAAGTCTAATGGGTTCAATCTTTGTTTCACAAGAATCTTCAGGACAGAGAACGTAGAAACTAAACCTCCCATTTCTTTCTGTCAATAAATCCATACAAGGATCTCTAGCTTCAAACCTTTCTTTGAGAGCCCACTGACTAGTACTATTTTTTGACGACTGATCCACTTTGCGAGGCTTGGAAAGCCCATTCGAACCAAAACCCAGGAATGTATCTTTCTCAAACTGTCTCCATAAATGATAAAGTTCCCTTGGGCTAGTGAAGGGTTGAGGGATTTCAATCAGACCTTGATCGATGAATCCTTGCACTATATTCCGCAATGTATCACAAGATTCTGTGTCGTGGCTAGAAGTGGCATGGTATTGCCAGTTAAGCTTTTTGGATCTTAGCTTGTATGGGGTAATGAGCCCACGGGCTTGACAGTGATGAAACATTTCAGTTATGGAAGTAGGGAATGAAGGGTGGGGATGGATAGGCTCACAATGGACATAGGGGTCGGCATTGATAATATTGATATTTGCGGGTGGTGCGACTGCATGGGTAGGAAGTGGATTTTGGGTGACATTGGGTTAAGAAGGTGGGGAAATGGTTTTGTTGTCTATGAGGTCTTGGATTTCATGGTGGAGACGGAAGCAACGGTTGGTAGTATGGCCTTTGGATTGATGGAAATGGAAATATTCATTCTCATTGTAGTTCTTGGGTAGTGGGTTGGGTATAGGTATGGGCTCCAAAGGTTGAAGAAAGCCTCGAGCTTTTAACTTCTCGAAGACCTTTTCCAATGGCATATAAAGCTCAGTGAATTTTCTGGATGGTTTATTTCCTAAGGAAAAGGGTTGGGTAAATGGAGTAGGCTGAGATATGGCATTGACTTCGGTAGCCTTCCCATTGATGACAGGTCGGTGGTTCTTGTAGGGTTCATCGGTTCGAAGAGCTCCATCGGCTAGAGCATCCTCCACTTGGGTACCAGCAGCGACTAGAGCTCGGAAATTTGGAAGATATTGGAAAAACATGTGCTTATGATAAACTGGGAGCAATTTCTTCACTATCATTCGGATTTGTTCTTCTTCCTCAGGGCAGTTAGCCATTTTAGAAGTCTTAGCTCTCCAGCGGGTGAGGAAAACAGAGAAAGTTTCCCTCGATTCCTGTTTAGTAGTCTCCAAGTCCCTTCTAGTGACATCAACTTCAGTGTTACACCTGTAATGATTGCTGAACTCAGTGCATACATCCTCCCATGTCTTCATTCTAGACTCATCTAATGACAAAAACCATTTCAAAGTGGATCCAGCCAGTGTCTCGCGAAACATTTGAGCTAACAGATCATCGTCAGCCCCTCGTGGGTGCATAGCCCTCACGTACATCTTCAGATGGGTCTTAGGACAACCCATTCCATCAAACTTCTCTAACTCGGGCATTTTGAAATGAGTGGGCATACGGGCCTTAGGGAACAGAGATAATGACGACATGTCCACCAGATCATCAGACTTCCTAATACCTTTCAAAGCTTTTTCTAGGGTTTCCACCTTACTACTCAAACATTATAGGCTCAATGGAAAAGAAAGCAGGGGTCTTGGGCTTGGACTCTTTATCCAGATCAATAGGCTGAATAAATTCTGAACCAGACCTAGTGGGCTCAACGATTGTTTTAGGCTTAAGGAAACATTCCTCTTCATCAACATTCTCAAACAAGGGATTAGTACGGGCTCTCACCTTATCCTCCTCTTCTTTCTGGTGAACTAACTCTTGCACCACTTTTAAGAGTGCTTCGATCTTCTCATTAGCTGTCTTTCCATTGGTCCCAATGGCGATAGGGGTATGATCTTTGTTACTAGACATCTTTGAATTGACAGGTAAACCCTTAAATAACTGACCGCTAGAATCACGACGCCAAGCCAGAATGCTGGGAAAGAAACGAGAAAAGGTTTGAATCAACTGAGAGCTTCTAGTGTGAAAAGGGATGAATAAGGACAATCTCACATGCTCACAAAAGTATAGGCCTAAAGCCAACACATCAATCTCACTCTCTCATAATCTATCTTATGAAAATGGGCCTAAAGCCCCGGCAAGAATCTCATCAAAAACTCCTAAACTCACATCTCAATATTATTGCAGACTTGGGCCTAAAGCCCACACTTCAAACTCACCTTAGGCCTATAAACGGACATTACTATTCGGACAGCATAACACTACCATGGTCCTAAGTCCAAGGATATGTAGGGTACTAAGCCTTTATCAAGTACCTTAACTCTTTGGAGACACTTCCCTTAAGAGTTTAGGGCATTTCATAAGGTCTAGACCTACAATCCCAGGTCCTAGTGGTTCTACACACTTCACAATCAAGGCTCAGACAAAACCGGGGGGTCAATCCGGCAGCATAACATTACAAAAGTGTGTGATCAGGCGATGTAGGGTATGTGTCCTAGAGATAGTTTACATGGACTAATGCAAAGGGTAGGCTGAGTGTCCCCTACTAGCTTGGTCCAATCGATATACCTAACCACATGTGACATCAGGAATGTCGCGTGGGTCCAACAGTACGTGATTGGTCTGTTTGATATACCCGATGGTACTTGGCAAGAAGAGTGATGGCTTTCGCATACATGGAACCCAAGAATCAAAGAAACTGGGCCTAGGGCTAGGCTCATCGTTGGCTTTAGCATACAACGTCCTAAACATGCAGAGTCAATGCGCACACAATGCAAAATTCAAATCACACAGTCATGCAATGCACAGCGGAGTCGCCAGTCTGTGAACCAGCCAACCTAGATCGGGAGGCCTCTCGTTCACTTTGGGGGTGTTTTCTTGAGTGGATTGTGGATGATGTTTATCCATCTCGAATTATCCTTCTCTATTATCCACGTTTATCCTTCTCTATTATCCACTCAAGATTGGGTTTTTGAAAAAGGGATAAAAGTTTATAAAAAACTAGGAGTCGCCACCTTACTTTTAGAGAACAAGGAAACCACAAAAAGAGTTTTATTTTCAATAAAACATTGACCCCATATTTTGGAAATGCATGGTCTTTTGAATCAAAGTTGGATTCGGGGGCTAGGTTACGAAGTGGGAAGGTTCCAAGGAACTCCTTGTAGGCACCCACCTCGCCCTAATTAAAGGTCTTCTAATTAAATTTGGGCTTTATCAAAATCTTATCAAAATAATCCTAGCATATCTAATCAACCAAGAAAGTAGTAAATATTACTAGATAATAATAATAAATAATATAAAAGTATAAAAGAAACCTAATGATCTTAAGAGACAAGAGTCAACCTAAGATTGGACTTGCGCCCTATTGAATGCCTACGTACCTTATCAATTGCTTGACAAAGATCAAAGTCCACGTAGTTCGATTACCCTAGGATTCTCCTATTGTAATGAACTATATCCTTGAAGGCATTCCACCTTATCTAAGACTCTATCTTTGAGAGTTGATGTTTGAAATACTTTCAAAGGGGGGAGTTTCATCCCAAAACAACTTCTTTAATTTTTAATTGAAAATTCTCAAAAACAGACTCTTAAACAAGCCAAAATCCCTTTTTAGATGTAGTTTTTACAACAAAGGGGAGTCCTAAGTGAAGCCAAGTGGCTTCCTTATCCTAGTAGTCCCTAACTACATCCTAAAGTCATCTAAATAATCCTAAATATCAAAATAATATATGCTGGAAAATCTGGAAAATAGATAAAAAATGTACAAAAGAATGTAAACAATGCATGAAAATGGCCTAAATGCAATCTAAGTTAGCTATGGGAACCTATGCATGTTTTTAAGTTAATTTAAGCCAAAAAACAAATGAGTTTTAATGCACTTTTAGGCCACTTTAAACCCATGGACAGATTTGAAAGTAATCAAAAAAGTGTACTTAAAACCCTAAAATAATGATTAAAAATGATAAAAAAAAATGCACTAAATGCAACCTAGTATGCATACTAGAACTATCATCAAAACATAGTATTTAATCACAAGGGAAGGAACTCACCTTTGCATGCTCCCTCGAACATATTTTATATATTAATCGAACATTCCAAGTGATAAAAAAAAAATGAATTATGATGAGAATAATACTAGTACTAAACCTAATATAAAAGACTTAAACATGCATTCTTACATATTGAAAATCCTATCAAGCATACTAAAAAGAGATTCTAAATATGAATATCTAATCCTAACTTTTAATCCTAATATGGTATAACTAAAGAAGAATGGAAGAAGAGAGATATGCATACATATTAAAAAACTAAACTAGCCTATCATGCATACTAAAGAAATATGGAACTATGCATGCTAACTATATCCTATGCATACTAAAAATGAACTAAATCCTATGCATACTAAGGAAATAAAAGTCTAACCTAGCATGACTAAAGAAGAAGAAGAAGAAGAAAAAGAAAACTGAAAAAAACTACCAACCTCTTTCTCCTTCCCACTTGCTTTAAGCCTTCTCCTCAAGCTCCAAGGACTCCAAGGACCTCAAGGACTTTAAAACTTAAGCTAGAGTGCTATGGGGGAAGCTTGTGCAATTGCTCAAGCCTTTACTCTCCAAGCTAGCTCTCTAAAGCTTATTTATGTGTGTTGAAACTGATTTCAGGGCCCTCTATTTATAGGGAGGCCTGAGTTTGATCAATGGCTGAGTTTGAATCCCTTAGGAATGATCCAAGGGCTCTAAACCAGTCTTCCAAGGTGTTTGAACTCATCCAAAGTCCCCATGGCCAAACTGGACACATGGTAGGGCTTGGAAGAGTCCTGGCAGGAAAAAAACTCTGATTTTTATCAAAATTGGCTGAAAAGATCGACAACCACCCACCTTGGGACGGTTGGCCGTCCTGCATGGACGGTTGGCCGTCCCTTGGTGGACGGTCATCCATCCCTTATGCCAATTTTTGGCCTATGTGGGCCTATCTCAGCCCGTTTCGCCCCGGTTTCGGCTTTTTTCGGCTTTTCGGACCCGTTCAAGTCCAAATTTGACGATTCAAGTGCCGAAATGATCGTGATTCAATTCTACATGTTTTAAGAAGTGTTTGAAGTGAAAATGAATTGACCGAGGTCAAAGGTTTAGGGAAAAGTCGACCGATTAGCTGTTTAGGGCCTGTCGGGCCCAAATCAGGGTTTTGAAATTTGCTAACCGATTGCTTTCAAAATCATTTCTTCTTCTCAAAACAAGTTTTAAAATGTTTTAGAAAAGTGTTTTGAAGCCTTTGAAGGCTTTGGTTTGATAAAAATATCGAATCCCAGTTGCTTCCGGTCGAAACCTTAATATGGGCTTGAAAGGGCCTTTTGGGCCTTAAGAGCCAAACATGAGCCAGGAGGCTCAACAGACCTTGCCACTTATCAACTTAGCTACAAAACACACTTTAAATATATATTCCAAAGCTTCGAGACAATTCGATACAAGATCAACAGTCGTTCAGGGCTTTTGTGATTCAAATGACAATACTACCCTTCAAGTCACAAAAGGCCTTATTTTCTATCAAGCCTGGCTCAGAATGCCATGGAATTTTGCAGGGATGTTTCTAGACTCTCTAAAAACCTAATGCAAAAAGAATCGACTCAATCTGACCTAAAAACCTACATGCGATAATGACCTCTATCTAATTACCCACAGGGGTAAAACTGGGAATTTAGGGCTTTGACACCCTATTTCACCTCTAAGCACAGGCAACCATTCATAACCATACTCATGGTCAAAAATGGATGTCTACAACATGTATGCAGTGCAAGTGCGAGAACTTGGGTGAGAATCTTCTTCAACTGTCAATTCTGTGTTTTCATTAGGCTTATCTTCTTCATCATGCGTCAACACTTCTTGACCCTCCACTTGATGACATGACAACTTATTCATACAAGGGTAAACGGTATTTTGATACCATTCTGGCAAGAAATCCCATAAGGTCAAGGAAATCTGTGGCCTTTGTTAAAATGAATCTTCAACCCAATTGGAAGCTGTTTTTTCTTTCTTGGAAGCTCTCTTTTTCATTACCTTTCTAACCATTCGAGATCGTTGCTTGTTCTTTCTTGGTCTTGCAACTGTTGGGTTTCAAGACTTTAACTTATGACCTCTTCGATGAGTAACAAGAATCCAACCTTCATCATCAGAATCTGATAAGTCTTTTTGCATTGCCATTTTTACTACATTCGACTTTTTTAGACTTGAGATAAAAAGAGCCTCTAGTGCATGAGAATGTGTCAACTGGACTTCAATAGGTTCAAATGATCCAAACTTGATTAAGAAAACTATGTCTGACTGGATGGAAATGGGTGCCTTGAGCATATTTTCTTAGTTTGAAAGAAGCGTCGAACCAAATGATCCGAAGGTGATGGTGGCTTGATTGGAGGTCACAACATCTACATCAAGCTCGATCCTTCCTTTTCGAGCCAAATCCATGATCTTTTCTTTCAAAACAAAACACTTTTCCACTGGGTGGCAAATCAACCGGTGATACTTGCAGTACATAGGATCATTAATCTGACCAGCTTCCTTAGGGCACTTCATCTTGGGAAGTTCAATTAGCTTGCTTTTGAGAAGATCCTCCAACATCTCTAGAATGTCAGAATTAGGAAATGGGTGTAGACGTCCATTTTTGATCATGAGTATAGTCATGAATGGTTGCCTTTGATTTGAGGTGAAATAGGGTATCAAAACCCTAAGTTCCCAGTTTTACCCCTTGTGGGTAGTTAGATAGATGTCATTATCACATGTGTGTTTTTAGGTCAGATTGAGTCTGTTCTTTTTGCATTAGGTTTTTAGAGAGTCTAGGAGCATCCCTGCAAAATTCCATGGCATTCCGAGCAAGGCTTGACAAAAAATAAGGCATTTTGTGACTGAAGGGCAGTTTGGTGCTTTGAATCACAAAAGCCCTGAATGACTGTCGATCTTGTCTCAAATGGTCTCGAGGCTTTGGCATAGACATTAAAAGTGTGTTTGGTAGCTAAGTTGATCAGTGACAAGGTCTGGAGCTTTCTGGCTCATGATTGGCTCTTGAGGCTCGAAAGGCCCTTTCAAAGCCCAGATTAGGGTTTCGACCGGAAGCGACCGGGATTCGATATTTTTATTAAACCAAAGTCTTTAAAGGCTTAAAAATACTTTCCTAAAACATTTTAAAACTTGTTTCAAGAAGAAGAAAAGATTTCGAAAGGAATCGGTTAGCAAATTTCAAAACCCTAATTTGGGCCCAATAGGCCCTAAACAGCTAATCGGTCGACTTTTCCCTTAAATTTTGACCTTAATCAATGCATTTTCACTTCAAACTCTTCTAGAAACATGGAGAATCGAATCACGATCGTTTTGGCGCTTGAATCGTCGAATTTGGACTTGAAACGGGCCCAAAAAGCCGAAAACAGCCGAGACTGGTCGAGAGAGGCCCAAAATAGGTCAAATTTGGGCTGAAAAATCGATGACCATCCCTCCCCGGACGGTTGGCCATCCCTAGGGTGGATGGTCATCCATTCTCTCACCCAGTAACTGCTAATAATCAGTCTTTTACCTGCCCAGGACTCTTCCAAGCCTTGCCATGTGTCCAATTCTGCCTTGGGGACTTTTGGATGAGTATGAACACCTTGGAAGGCTGGTTTAGAGCCCTTAGATCATTCCTAAGAGATTTAAACTCAGCCATTGATCAAACACAAGCCTCCCTATAAATAGAGGGCCCTGAAATCAGTTTCAACACACAGTAAAAGCTTTAGAGAGCTAGCTTGGAGAGTAGAGGCTTGAGCAATTGCACAAGCTTCCCCCATAGCACTCTAGCTTAAGTTTTAGAGTCTTTAAGTTCCTTGGAGTCCTTGGAGCTTGAGGAGAAGGCTTAGAGCTTGAGGAGAAGGCTTGAAGCTTGAAGGCTTGAAGGCAGAGGTTAGTATTTTCTTTTCTGTTATTGTTCTTTTTCTTTTTCTTTTTTTAATAATGTTAGGTTAGGTTTTTATTAGTATAGGGTTTAGTTTATTGTTAGTATACATAGGATATAGTTTATTACTAACATGCATAGTTTAGGCTCTATATTAGTTTGCATAATAGGCTAGTTTGTTTTTTTTAATATGCATGCATATTTCTCCCTCTCTTCTTCTCTTCTTCTTCCATTCTTATATTATCATACCATCATAGGATTGGTTATTAAGAGTTAGGTTCATGCATGTTTAAGTCTCTTAGGTTAGTAATCATGTTAGGTTAGTTTTAAAATCACATGATAATATTTTAGGATGAATTTATATTGTCCATATTAGGTTGTTAGTCTATTCAAATTAAGCATTAGTATTATTCTAATCATGGTTTATTTTTATCACTTGGGAGTGTTTGATTGATATATAAAATGTGTTAGAGGGAGCATGCAAAGCTTAATATGCATACTAGGTTGCATTTAATGCATTATTCACCATTTTTTTAGAGTTTTAAATACACTTCAAGATTACTTTCAAATCTGTTCATGTATTTAAAGTAACCTAAAAGTGCATTAAAACTCATTTTTTAGGCTTAAATCAACTTAGAAATATGCCTAGGTTCCCATAGCTAACCTAGATTGCATTTAGGACATTTACATGCATTGTTCATTTACTTGATTGTATTTTTTTATCTATTTTCCAGAAATTCCAGCATGCATACCTTAGTGTTTTAGGTATTTAGACTAACCTAGGATTAGCTAGAAACCCTAGGATTAGGGGGGTCACTTGACCCCACTTAGGACTCTTCTTTGTTGTAAGAATTACAATAAGAATAGAGTTCTATTTTACCTAGGATTCTACTTCGAGAACAATTCTAAAAGTGATTTTGAAAGAATTCAAAATGGAATGAAATTCCATCTCTCATAACAAGTGTTTTGATCAAACTCAAACTCTCGAAGCTAGAGTCCAAGATAAGATAGAATATCTACGATTATGTGGTTTATTACAATAGGAGAGTCCTATGTAATCGAACTACGTGGACTTTGATCTTTGTCAAGCAATTGATAAGGTACGTTAGCAGTCAATAGGGTGCAAGTCCAATCTTAGGTTGACTTCTAGTCTCCTAAGACTCTTAGGATTGTGTATACTTTCGTACTATATATTATTATTATTATATTATTATTCATGTTTTGTGATTGATTAGATATATTAGGATTGTTTTGAAAAGATTTTGATAAAACCCAAATCTAATTAGGAGACCTTTAATTAGGGTGAGGTGGGTGCCTACAAGGAGTTCCTTGGAACCTTCCCACTTCGTAACCTAGCCCCCGAATCCAACTTTGATTCGAAAGACCATGCTTTTCCAAAATATGGGGTCAATGTTTTATTGAAAATAAAACTCTTTTTGTGGTTTCCTTGTTCCCTAAAAATAAGGCGGCGACTCCTAGTTTTTTACAAACTCTCATCCCTTTTTCAAAAACCCTATCTTGAGTGGATAATAGAGAAGGATAAATGTGGATAATAAAGAAGGATAAATCGAGACGGATAAACATCATCCACAATCCACTCAAGAAAACCCCCAAAGTGAACGAGAGGCCTCCCGATTCAGGTTGGCTGGATCACAATGGGTATTCTTTCTCTTGCATTTCTTTCAGAGTAACCCTCTTTCTTTCCTGCTCTTAGCTTAAGTGAACTTTTTCTTCTTCTTTTTTCTTGAGTTGACTGCAAATTTAACTGGGGCAGTACTCACAGTCATAGATTCTTTGTTGTTGCCTTTGAGAGGATACTTGCCCCCTTTCTGGTTATCTTGTTTTTCTTTTCCTTCTTGATATTCTTGAACTATTGGGCCCTGGCCTCTATTAGCATTTATGCTAAGCTCCATATCATGAGCGCGTGTTTTTAACTCTTCAAAGGTACGTGGCTTTATTCCTTGTAGAATTTAGCGCAAGCCCCAGTGCATGTCTTGAGTGCACATTTCAATTGCAGAGGCTTCAGATAACCTATCTTTATAGTTAAGGCTTATGTTCCTCCACCTATTGATGTAGTCTATGACAGGTTCATCTTTCCACTGGTGGGTGTTGGTTAACTCAATCATACTAACAATACGACGAGTGCTGTAAAAACGGTTGAGGAACTCCCGTTCGAGTTGATCCCAGCTGTCAATTGAACTTGGTACCAATCAAAGGCATTGCCTTTTAGAGATCGGACAAATTGATTGACAAGTAGATCTCCATTAGTGCTAGCATTATTGCATGTTTCCACAAAGTGGGCAATGTGTTGTTTTGGGTTGTCTTTGCCTTTAAATTGCTGGAACTTTGGTGGCTAATAACCTTGAGGCATCCTCACGAAGTCGATTCTTTGGGTGTAAGGCTTGGCATAAGTGGAATAGGAGTGAGTGTTTCCTTCAACTTTATCTTTGATAGCACCCATAATGAACCCCCTCAACTGATCTGCAGGTACTGATCCATTAGTGGATACTTGGAGATCTTTGGATGGGCCTCCAATCTTTGTAGGAGCTTCAGTTGTATCTTAGGAAGTCTTTCTAATTGTATTCACTGGTTGCGTGCTAGCAGTTGCATGACTTGACTCTCCTAGATTTTCCATCTTTTGCATTAGCATGGCCATTTAAAGATCTCTTTCATGTATTGAGTTGGAGAGCCCTTCAATGGCTTTTGTCATATTTGCAAGTTGATCTTCAACAAAGACCGTGTTAGTCATTATTACTAGCATAGTAGCAGAATTATTGAGGTCAGCAGGATCTGTTGGTAACATCAGCTTTGACGGTGGAGTCCCACGAGGAGAGCTTGTTGTAGAGCCACCGCTTGAATCCTCTTTTCCTCAGCAAAGAGAAAGTTATAACTTGAGCCTGGCCCTTGCGAGATGGATGGTTGTGTTAAGACTTGTTCCACCATGGCAGCAACATCTTTTTTTGCCCCCAGTGAGGCTTAAGAGATCACTGGCCTTTTAGAGGCAGTAGTATCAAAGGCTTGAGTTATTTTAGACTCTGTAGCAGTTTGGACATATATTTCAGTGACAGCTTTTGTTCTAGTTCGAGTCATTGGACCAGAATTTAGAGTATCCTGACTGGACGATGAATCAAGAGGCTTGAAACTTTGGGTAATGCTCTTCTTGGGAGCCATGAAAGAGCAGACTTGGACTCTTGAGAAATTCTTTTTGATTAAGGAGAAGAGATGTGAGGCAGAGATAGTCCCACCGGGCGTGCGAGAAATTTGTACACACAAATTTCGTGTTTTTAAATGAACACCGAAAAGAGAGTAGACAAATGTTGATTTTGATTAATATGTGTAAAGTGTGGAGTATAATCTCTGTTGATCTTTTATAAAAGATGAAAAAATCCTCTGATTTTTCTCGTGGTAGATTTCTCGATTCAAGGGTGATGATCACGTGTTCTTGAATCTGGCTTGTTTAAAGACTTGTTGAACTTGATCTTCAATTTGAAAGGTTTAGAGCTTGATTTTCAACTTGAAGGCTTTGGATCTTTACTTGAATGGTTTGATCTTCAACTTAAAGGTTTGATGAAGGCTTTGATTTCAACTTGAAGGGCTTGATGCTTTATCTTCAACTTGAAGGTTTGATGAAGGCTTTGAATTCAACTTGACGGGCTTGATGCTTGATCTTCAACTTGAAGGTTTGATGAACGCTTTGAATTCAACTTGAAGGGCTTGATGCTTGATCTTCAACTTGAATGCTTAATTGTTGGGAAATTCTTAAGAGCTTTGATGCTTCAATCTGAGAGAGCTTATTTGCTTGAGAATTGTCGTCCTTCAACCTTTGGAGGCCACCCCTATTTATAGTGGTAGGGAGTAGAGTGTTTGGATAGGCATTGGCTTATTAATAATTATCCTTATTTATTTAATTTGTAAGGATAAATATTAATTATATAGAAGGCATTCTCATATGACCATGTGGTGCGATTTGATTGGTTTATTCCACTTGGATGACAAGGATAAATATTTATTTTAATAATTATCCTTGTTTAATGAGTGATAAGGATAAATATTAATTTTAAATAATTTTCCTTAATTGGCCCAATATGATAGGTGGCAAGATTTGATTTGTCCACTTAATCACAGATTTAAAACACATGGCTAATTGTAATTTGTTAAGCCTGTGTAAAACAGGACACTTGGCAATTTCTTATTTGCCTTTAGAGTATCCTAGTGGGTCCATTTGATGGCACATGACACATTTTAATTGGTCATGATTTAATTGGCTTAAGTCGTGTGGCAATTTGTGATTGGCTAGAAATTTTCCATCTCTACACCTACCATTTAGCTGCACTTGATGCTAATCCACTCCCCAGACCTTGGAACGGCTATAATCTTAAGCTTTATTATCATTAACGAGCCTCTTACTCGCTAGTAACAGTTTATATAATGCATAACTCTTATTCTTACAACTATAGTTCATGTCTTTTCTATACTTGTTAAAAGTTCCTTGGTTCCTAACGCCATAACTTTTCCTCAATACGCCCATTATGGCACAGCTCACGGGGGGCAACTATTAAGCCTTCCTAAGGCATCTATTTTGTTCCCTAGCAGCTACTCCAGATAAGTAGCAACTACTTAGCCGAATCAGACATCTATTTTGCTAACTTGGAGCCCCACCTAATTGCTAGGTTCACGGTAAAGCTCGCGGGGGGCAACTATTAAGCTTTCCTAAGGCATCTATTTTGTTCCCAGCAGCTACTCCCGAATAGTAGCAACTATTAAGCCCCATCAGGAATCTATTTTGCTAACTTGGAGCTCCACCTAATTGCTAGGTTCACGGCAAAGCTCACGGGGGGCAACTATTTAGCCTTCCTAAGGCTTTTATTTTGTTCCCCAGCAGCTACTCCCGAGCAGTAGCAACTATTAAGCCTCATCAGGCATTTATTTTGCTAACTTGGAGCTCAACCTAATTGCCTAGTTCATCGAAAAACTAACTAGGGGCAACTATAATGGCTCCATAAAGCATCCCCTTTGTTTCTTTAGACCTACTTTACACGGTTAGCAGCAATTACGCCATTTCATGCCACTGGAGCTCCCTCATACCACCTAATGCACATTACCATTTACACAACGCAATTCTCACAGCCCCACAGTCTTTTTATTGTTTTCTTCCTCTTTTTCTCCACTATCTTCCCCCTCATTCAGCTACGCCTCCTGAGTGCTATGCTAGGGGCAAGTAGGGGGAAAAGGAAAGAAAACAAGAAGGAAAGAAAACAACAAGAAAAAGCTACAACAGCCAACAAGGGTAAGAAACCTCCTTATCATTTCTCAAAATATACCTACTCTTTTACAAATAATGTTACTTGACAGTTTAGACAAAACAAGCAACAAGGAAAACAAAAAACACATAAAGAAAAAAAGCTGAAACTCAAGCCGAATCTTAAGAAGGCCTTTCTGTAGTCTCTTTCACTGGACTTCCTTCAGAAAGCACTGAGGCTGCCACAGCTACGCTTCCAGAAGGCCCGCCAGTAACTGCGACCTCAGGTGCCACACCTTCGATCTTCTCCCCAGATCTTCCAACTCTTTCAACAGTCAGCTCTTCACTAGAATCAGGTGCTATTTCAAGGACAAGAGACCGAACATCCTCAGGCAAGTCAGACTCAACTTCAGGAATAGCAAGAGCAGCTGATTGGCTCATGCTTACCCTAGCACGACCCTCTGCAAGTCCTTGGGCATACGTCTCATCAGATGCCTCCTACACAAACTGCTCCAGCTAAGCCTGCAATTTATCGTGCAAGGACACTAATTCTTTCTTCTTCTCTTGCTTCAGGCGCTGGGTCAGCTCCTCTCTCTCTTTTCTCTCCCCTTCCAAGGTCTTCTATAGCTCCTCAATCAGACCCGCCTTCACAATGAGCTTCTCCTTAAGAGGAACCACAGTCCCCTTCACCATCTCCAGCTCAGTTATCACTGTCATAACTGTACTCTGAGCTTCAAGCAGCTTCTTTGACTTGTCCACTAGCAATTTAGTCAGGTAACAGTTTTTCCCATCCAGAATTAGCAGGTCTCCCTTTTTCTGTTACAGCCTTCTTCCCAATTCAAATGCTTTGAGCAAAAACTGCAGCAGAAACATAACGTAAGCAATGAAGAATAAATTGTGACGAAAATCGAAAGATTTAATAACTCACCATTATGAGAAAAGTGTTAAAAGAACTAACCAGGTTGCAACTGGCTAAGTGCTTCAGCTCCTGGGCATCTCTAGGAAGCACTATACCCCGAGCTATGGCGAAGCAAACCTGGCTATCGCTAAGAACCGAATCGTCTTCAATCACCACCCCCTTGTCAGTAATAAAAGATGGAATCCAAAGCCCCGGGGTAATCCTAGAAGAGCGGATAGCCGCACTGGAGCAATCCTCTCGGAGATGAGAGGGTCTCTCAACAAGAGGGGTGTTGGGAGCTATCACCTTTTGAATGGTAGAGCTCTTAAACTCTATTAGCTCCTTTAAGGAACCCTTCATTGCCGCTGGAGCTTTCCCCTTGCTAGTGGAGGACTTCCTGGCTGTTCCTGTCTGGCTGGGCTCACCAGTCTTTTTCCTCTTTTGAGGGGTAGGGACTGCTGCAAGAAGAGTACGAGGGCGCCTTAGCCTAAGGTGCATTGGCATAAACGACCTTGTCAAGCTAAGTTCGTCGGATGCGGAGCTGATCTCGGGGACCGGTGCAGGTTTGGATAACAGGATCTCCAACTATTCTTCTTCCTCCTCATTCTTCTCCTTTTCCTCTTCCTCAAGGTCCTCTTCTATCTCCTCTTCCTTATCCTCTGGGAAAGAAGATGAAGGAGCTGCTTCGACAACAGTAATAGCAGGGGTGGGAATGACTGCAGGAATCTTTAGAGCCCCCTCATGACGAAGATATTCATCCAGTAAATACTTTCAGCTATGTCGACCGAATCTTAGAGCTCTTTGCACAGCTGCTAATCGTTTGGAAAAAAGCTCATATCTACTGGGGGCATCTCTATATGAAATTTACGAGTTAACTCAAGACGATTGAAACAAAGTACATGTAATCTCAAATTAAGATTTACCTGGAGCTCCCCACCTTCTGGGGACCTGGTGAATCTTCTCTTCCTCCGGTACGGGCCAGTACTCCCAGTCACCAGAGAATGCTAAGTATCTCTTATTCCATTCTTTCTCGTGAGAATGAATGTCATGAACCAGAGCCCAATCTGGACAGGAAGCTAGGTAGTAGATGTCTTGGCTCCCTACTTTCTTGAAATAGTAGTAATGGAGAATCTCTAGTAAAAATCCAGATCAACTCCTACCAGCCTATTGAGAGCCATTATAGAGTAAAGAATCCTATAAAAGTTAAGGTTTGTCTGGGTGGGGGCAGCACGAAAGCGACCGAGGATCTTACTAATTAGTGGAGGAAACAAAACCTGCAACCCAGCTGCAAAGTAGGAGGGGCACAGCAGGATGAAATCTTGTAACCCCGTCCTCATCATCACCAAGTCCTCTTGGGTTGCTTCCAAAACGGTGACGCTTTCAGGAATGTTTTAGTCGCGGCGAAATGCCTTTACTGAAAATTCAGACGCCATTGCTGAAAGTTTGTCGAAGGGT
>JAESVK010056917.1:47184-61152 GCA_017140935.1 Hamamelis virginiana | reverse complement strand
AACCTTCACAACTATGCAATCACATAATACAAATATAGGGATGTTTATAAAATAGAATTGCATAAAGAATCCAACTTCATCCTCACCCAAGCTTGGAGTATTAGCTACACATCAATGGAGGAGAATATCCTTTAACCATGACAAGCTCTAAGGGGTCACGGGATGGAAAAAAAGTAACATAAAAGCAGAAATGGAAATGACTGAAGAAATAAAGAAAAAGTGATTGAAGTAAATAAAGAAAATGGTGTAAGTAAATAAAGAAAAGGGCTGAAATAAATAAAGAAAATGGCGAAAGTAAATAAAGAAAATGGCTTAAATAAATAAAGAAAATGACAATAAAAGTAAAGAACAATTCTCAAGTGAGAATTGAGCCATGTAATAAAAAGGAAAATTGCAGAAATTAAAGTGCTGAAATTAAAAACTGTATAAGTAAAGAACAATTTTCAAGTGAGAATTGAGTCATGCATTAAAGGAAAAATTACAGAAAAGTAGAAAGTGTTGAAAAAGTAAATGACCGAATAAAAAGCAGAATTGAACTGTAATATGAAGTCTATTAAAAATGACAGAGTAATGATTCAGAGCAAAAGTCTTGAACCCTCTTTAAGTCACCTTTACACGTGTATATATAGAATGGAAATGCAAAAGACGATTATGCCCTTGAAATATCTCAAAATATCTAAGACAGCCCTTAGCCGCCTAAGGTCTATCGATAGCGAAGTGTGGCTATCGATACTCCTTCTATCGATAGCGAGACTTGGCTATCGATAGTCATGTTGGCTCTTTGCTTTGACTGTGCAGAATTCTTCTGCAGTCTTTTTTGCACTTCATTGGCTATTGCTGATCTTTTCTGGAATGATTCTTACTTGTGACGATAATCAAGGCTTCATCGGTGACGACTTCGTATTTATATAATCTGCACAGATTTCTTGAAAAAGAGAATTTAACTAATTTATACAGATTTTATATAAAACGAGATATTATTACGCAACTATGTATATAACAGAACACAGTAATACCATAATTTGAGAGCATGATTGTGATACAATCACCAATTCCATCGTTTTCATAACCAAAATAAGCAATTACAATAGCTTTTCTGTTTTGAACGAAAATATTTTTCGCTGACAAACCAGTTTGAGTAAAACAACCATAATTGTTCACACAAAATTCCAAATAAGGCGAGAGGCGGATTTTTTAGAAAGCTAATTGAAAGACCTACAACTTTTATGAAGAAGATTTAGATCAATTCGGCCTCTAACCAAGTCAACAATACCCAAACAGAATGCTCTGTTTTGGAGCTCAATTGGTTCCAAATTTTCCTAGAATTTTCTAGGCAACCAAACACACTTTCTTTCCTTCCAATTTCACCAAATCATGATATAAATTCATTAATTAAGCTAAAAACAAGGTATAAGAGAGTAGGAACCTCACCCCAAATTAAAATTGATAGGCCTCTTGACTTGAATTTGAGAAGAATTTGGAGAATTTTCCAAAAATTTGGCTTAGAATTGTACTCTCTCTCCTGGCCGGACCACCCTTTTTCTCTCTCTATTTTTCTCTTGGCCGAATGGCCTTCCTTTTCCCACTTCTAATTCGGTACAGCAGCAAGCCCTTAATGTTAATCTCTTCTCAATTTATATAACTTCAATTAACCATGACAACTCATGGTTATTATGTGGCAAAGTAGTGGCCATGCTAAATGCCACTTGCCAAGTGTTTTGGCAAATTCTCATATTGCCACCTAGCAACCTCAATTGAGGTGGCCCACTCCATGGCTGCCACGTGGCAGCCCACTAATGAGCCACTTGGCACTTTTGTACAATAAATTATCCCATGCTACATGGGTCCATACTAATGCCCTACACCCCACAATCAAAACCACACACATAAAGTGCTATTTATGCACTTACTATTTTATAACTTAACATGCCCAATTTAAATAATTGGGAATATTATTATGCCCAATTTAAATAATTGATAACATAATAATCTAAAGCACAAATAATTGAAAACATTAGTGTGCCCAATTAATAGAAAACATACTAATTTATAACTCAATAAGCTAATAAAATTTATCATACCCAACTTAATCAATTGGGGATATTATTATCTCCAATTTAAATAATTATAAACATAAAATTAATACCACACAAAATAAGCTAGCATATATTTATATAATTAATAATTAAAGTGAAAGGGGTCTCACAGCCACATCCCAATTAATGAGATGAACCTTCTGTTTCTTCCCTGTGTCCCCCATAAGAATTTTCTATTCATTCTATCCAACTCTTTAGTGACTGCCTCTGGGAGCTTGTTTAGCTGCATAGTGTATACTGGTACTGTGCTTGTGACAGCATGAATGTATGTCAGTTGATTAATCCCTCCGTTATTGATCATTTTACATTTAGGAATGCTATTGACCATTCCATCTGCACCTTTCATTAGGAATGTAAGAGAAGACCATTTTATATTTAGCATTGCTCACATTTTGCCCCAATGCCATGCAAAACTCTTCAATGCAGCTCCATATCTCATTAGCATGTTTCTCTGTCGGTATAACACAAGTGTGATATTGCAGACCCTCCTCGAGACACATATCCATTTCCTTCCCCAACTCTTCTCCTCAATAAAATGTCCCAACTTTTCCTAGCTTGGAAGGAAGTAGTATGTTAGAGCATCTCCAATGGTATGTCATTTGAGGTACCATTGCTAAAATTTGGTATTAGCATCCAAATAAGTTGCTTCAATGGTGTGCCATTTGAGGTGCCAAATTTTGGCAATAACATACTGTCAATTTTGACACCTCAAATGGCATTTGGCCTTTTTGTGCCATATCATATTTTTCCTTTGAAAAGTGAGAAAATGCCAAAATATAAGATTAAGGCACTGGAGTACATTTGTGCTAAAGTTTGACCTTGATACATTTTGTGCCATTTGAGGTGCGAAATTTTGGTATTGGCACATCAAATGACATAAATGCATTGTAGATGCTCTTAGCATCCATTCTTGAAATAAACTTGGGCAAGTAGGTAATGTCACAGTTCTTAGGAATAGAGGGCATGGGAAATATGCCCTGTATCCAGCCCCTCGAACAAACTCACTCACTAGGACAAGGAACGTTAACCCCACCAAAATCCATCTTAAGGTGACTGATTCACATAGAGGAAAGGGAAGCACCGGGGCACTGTCCTTGAAAAGAAAGCACAAGGAAATAGTGAAAGAATACTGGGACTGTAAATCGTTTTCTTGAGCTTGCATAGAGATGTTTCTCAGGATTGAAACCTTAGAAATTAAAGCTCTTTTAAATGATGTAAAGATGAAAGACTACATTCCCCTAAAAAACAAGAACATGACCAAAAAGGAAACAGCCAAAATTAAGTAGTTTCCTTTAACTGATTTATGTGCTTTTGTTATCAATTCCTGCCCATTGACATAATGTAGTAGCTGTTTGGTTAACAAAAAAAAAAAAAAAAAACTAATAAGCTAGCATACATCAGAGAGCAGTCTTGATTCTACTCTGTGTTACTACACACCTTTTTGTTTATGCTCATTGTTGCCCTTTAAAGACATGCAAAAAGATAGCTGTGATGATGAAAAGTTGAATATAAAGTACACCCTAAGATCTGTTATGATTCTCTCTCTCTCTCTCCCTCTCCTTGTACTTGAATGTTCCTAAAGATTCATACCTTAGAAGTTAGAAACTAGAGATCTTTCAAATGGTGCAAGGCCAATGGCCTAGCTTCTCAGCACACACAGAACAGAATAATGTTTTAACAGAAAAATATTTAAGAAAAGAATGTGTTATAGAATATGAACTAGGGAAGTTAGTTAAAATAAATAAATAAACTGCAGCCTCACAGAGATTAAAATTTTTCTTTAGAAACTCCAAAAGTTTACCTTACCAAAAAAATTATACCACCAAAATTTACATTCCAAACCTAGGCAAAAAGATTTTCAATGCAAGTTCTCACCAATCTATTGGTGACCTCTTTTTAGATAAGCTATCAGATCCTAAACAATTTCAACAATCTGATTCACGGGGATTCTCAGTAGAAAGGCTGACAGGGACTTGTTAAACTATTTTCATAAATGGGTATAACATTCACTATCCTTTGAGTCCACCAAATTATCATGATTCAGCTTTTAAATCCATAACTCTGCAAAGTTTCTTTTTGTTCCTATAGGAATCATTTCCCAGGTAAAATTCCTAGAAAGGACATGTCTGGAGATGCAGGGTTCCTCTTCATGAGAGACATGATTGACAATTCCTAGCAAGGACATGTCTGAGATGCAGGGTTCCTCTTCATGAGAGACATGATTGACAGAGATATTTTGACCCCCAACTTTAAGGGCATTTTTCTTCTAGATAATTGAAAAAAGAGGACATATATTTTAAAAGATTAATTATGAAAATCATGATCAGCATAATTATTAAGATGCACAACTGAAACATGGATTTTGTACTAATGTATAACTTCCATACCATTCTTGAAGGATCTGGATAACAATGGAACATAAAGTATTCAAAAAAAAAAAAAACTAATAAACTAACCTTCAGCTGGCTATATATATTAGAGTCATGGTAAGGTTCAGAACAGGATAACAATGGAGCATAAAACAACTCAGAATTTAACATTCTCAAGTAAGATTATTCAACAAATCAACATAAACAACAAGCTGAAAGCAAGGGCACAAAACCACAAACGCAAATAATATAGTATATTTTGTCACTGACAAGCTTCACAGCATCACACATATTATTTAGAGCTTCACTGTTAATATGTGAAGCATGTGAAGCTAAACAGTACTACAGTTGGAGCAACAAATAATGGTGAAGTATTTCCTCTTCGCAATGAGATCTTCAACAAAGGAAACTTCACTGTGCTGGATGAGTCAGCCTTCTTCAGCAATGGCCATGGTACCCACCAAAAAAAAAAAAAAAAATGAATGAAAGAAAAAAAAAAAAGAGTGATCCAAGTGATTAATAAAAAAATTTCGAAGAACCTAAGTTAATATTACCGTGAGATGTACATTTACTTTGCAAGCCTCATGCCGGTCATTGGGTAGAGCTTTGAGGGTTGTCTGACTCATCACTCTGAGTGCCATCCATCACTCGGCTCCATTTCAAAATAATAGCTTTGAAGGTCATCTGAGTCATCACTCAGTTCCATTTCAGAAGCAATCTGTGTTTGTCATGAATAAAACAGACAAGTTCATTGAAATAAAACTCTAAAAGCCAAATGTTTGAAAACCCAAAACCTCCTATGACACGCTTTATAGTGAATTCGATCATGACACATGTCCTCTCTCCTTAATTATGTTTCGTGACTGTTTGCTCAGGAAATCTTCACTATGGCAACTACTTACATATGGTTTGTAATGGGGCGTACCAGAAAAGTTAACCTTACCACTTTTCAAGATGATTGGCTCGAAGAAAGCCAAACTGACTTCTAATCATGCAATTATGTAATGGTTCAACTTTTGCCTCAATGAAGAGGATTTTAAAACCTTAGGCAAATTAATGAATCAAATTTAAACAAAGTAAAGATAGAAATAAAAATGAATCGAAGAAACCACGTAATTATATTATTACCTCCATTTCTGGTACAACAAACATACAATTTCCATTAAAGCTCTTCGATGTGAGGACTGATTTAGATGAAAAGGATCCTAAGGACTAAGTTACCTAAATTAAGTTAACTAAACTAAGTAAAGGAAAATATAGATCAGAAATAAAGGAAATAACAATAAAGATAAAGACACACGTTGAGTGTGGTTGATGTGGTTGAGGAACCTTTTGCAATGAGGTCTCTTCCTCTATTTATAGACTTTGTGGGTCAGTGAATGATGCTATGACATGTGTCCAAGCTGACATCTTAACTGTCTCCAAGTTTTGCCTCCAAATCCATGCATTTGAATTTCTTCAACGATCCAATTAGAAAGAGCCAACATGGAGCTATTCTAGCAAAATAACTACCAAACGGTTATTTTGGCGGTTATTATTTAAAATTTCAAATATTTAAATCTGCCGAGGATTGAAACCCAATTGAAACTCAATTATTTGCCCCTTTTCATAAGATTAACTTTTGAGCAGTTTATTAGCAGTTATAAAAAATTCTTTTTTGATTTTCAAAGATAAATAACCACCAAATTGAGTCATTGTTTTGCCTCTTCAAGGCAAAGTAAATAACTGCAACAATACCGTTTTTGCCTCTTCAAGGCAACACAAAGAATTAGAAATCTGCTTTCATTTAATACACGTGGCTTTAATCTATTGGTCATGCAAAATTTGAGCGTAAACATACCCCCGCAGCAAGAAAAACTCAAACATGAGTTTTGAATTGATGTGATGCATGTCTCTTCGAGTTCGTGGGTGGCGGTTATGCTTTGATTACTCTTTATAATCCCCTATTGCTCGACTGTCCTCCTTCTACAGTTCATACTTATTCAAAACTCCCCTTTTTTCACTGTTTCATCCTGATATCAAGCTTTCATGGCTTCTTCTTTAAAACCCGCTAGTAAAACCCATGCTTCGGCATTGAAGGTTTTATATTCAGAAACCCTTTGTGACCACAAGGACCTTCTTTACCCTAACATTCTCAATGCCTACGAATCAAACCCTAAAGTTGCAGTTCTTGGCCCTTTATTTAAGGGTGAGATTAAAGAGGACTTCATTACCCATTTTCCATTCCGTGAAGAAGAATAAACTCTTTTCTAACGCAGTCAAGCTGTAGATTGGGAAGGAAATGCAATCCGTCACTGGCCCAAGGTGGATGATGGATGGAGCGACTGGGTTGAAAGAGTCAGAGTCTTTAAGGAACAATAATGACATGAACTGGGAATTCATGATGCCATTTCTCTCTCTACAAAAAGGTTTTCTTGCAATGGTAAACTTTTAGCTTCTGCCCTTTGTTTCTAGTCTCCTGCCTTTAACTGCTTTCAATTCCTCTGTGGTCCCATGAGTCCAACTGTTTTGGATGTTTGTGCTATTACTAGCTTACCTCCAATTGGTGTTGAGGTCAATGCCTTGTTGTCTCATGACCAAACTGTTTTTTATTCTATTTTGAATATCCCAAATCTTAGCTACACGGGATTTATCAAATGTGAAATGGGACTAGCTTCTTCCCCTTTGTCTTTGAAAGAATATACTTCATTTTTGTTGTTTTGGATAAACAGATTTCTAATATGTTCTTCTTCTCAGAGGATAACCAAAGAATTTGTTTATATTGCAAAAGCTCTTGCCTCGAAGAAAAAAATTAGCTTTAGCCCATTTTTTGTTAGCCAATTAACTTGTATTTAAAATGTCAGAGTATGCACCAAAAATAGTTGAGCTATCAAAGGGAGGCCCCTTAGGGGTTTTACAATTTTGGCTCTATGCATACTTCCCTCAAATTAGGCCTAAACTTTTTCTCTATGAGAACCAAACTTTTTTGAACTTTGGTGAAAGACTCATTGAAGCAAAGGAACACCAAGAGTTCACTTCTTCATCTCATCTCTCTTTCTTCTTCAATCTCTCTTCTAAGAGAAAACCTTCACTCTTCGAACCATATTCTGACCCTTCAGTTGGCCTTCCTGGTTCAAGCAAGTCTATCCCATGAAATCTTCACTGCAAATCACAAAGGAAATTGCAGATATTTGGTCTAGCTTTTTAATCAGCAGAGACTTGTTTGTCTCTTCTTATGCTACCAGGGGTCGTAGTCAATTTTATGAGTCTCATGAAGAACCTTACTTCCCCAATATGTTTGCTAGGCAGTTTGGTTTACTTCAAACCATTCCCTTGCCTCGTGTTAGCTCATTTGCTAGCATTTCCTTGAAAAGAGAGGTTTTTAAGGAAGAAACTTTGATCACTGAGATTAAAACTGCACACTCAAAGATTAAAGGCATATTCAACTTCCAACCCTTTGATTTCCTCTACTTGTCTACTAACAAGTTTGAAGATTGGTGGGATGCAAATTGGACCAACACCTTTGGTACTTTTTAATTTCCTTAAGTTGGTGAAAGTTCTATTTCCCTTTGAATATAAAAATAAGTCTTCAGCTTTTACCTCTATTCCTGCAAGTCAATCTCCAGCGAAGAGTAGCAAGACTTCCATTGAAACTCTTCTCACCCAAGTTGCACAGAATTTGGAATCAACTACCACCATCCCTCAAACCAGTCAAAATAAAACAGTAAAAGCTGCAAAGCCTCCCCAGTCTTCAAGAAAAAGTAAGAGATTTTTTGTTTTTATATATTTCCACTTAATTTTCGAATTTTAATTTTCTTGCGTCTAATTAATCACATTGAGTTTGCAGGTCAAAGACTCCTCACTCAGAGACTACAAAATATCCCCTCTGGAACTGAAATCACGATTAGTGATGATGATCAAGAGGAAAAGGATCAAAATGAAGAGGAAGAAATTGAAATACCTTTGGTTAGAAGGAAACCAACCAAGGTTACCTCAACCATTGCTGCTGATGTTCAAGAGAAACTGTATCCTGATGTACATCTTGAGAGGAGGACTAAATCCTTCCATAGTCCTTCGAAGCAAAAGGCAAGAGTTGCCTTTAGTCGGTCTCCACCCATCTTCAAGGATGACATCAATGCATCTTCTGCAGAGGAAACTATTCAAGAAGAGAAAATGAAAAAGAAAATTGAGAAAAAAGAAAAAAGAAGGCTTGAAAGAGAGAAATTAAAGAGAATGGAGAAAATGATTCAAGAATACCAAGAGAAAGAAGAGAAAAGAAGGCTTAAAAAACAAAAGAGGAAGACTTTTGTTTACAAATGAAACTGAGGAGGTTCTTGCAATCGTGAGGACTGCCGTGAAATGACGGTTTCGGACACGTAGAGCTGTATATTACGGATAGTAGGAATGGATGGAAAGGGGAACAGAGTAGGTCAAAGTGATCACCCTCAAGATACGATCTGGGGGTTATTCTTCACGATCTTGCCCTCAAGATCGCAGGGAATAACACTTGCAATAAATCTCCTCTCTCCCCTCTTATCCTGATTGTTGAGATCCTTAAATGAGATTAACACCCTCCCTTTTATAGGGGAAGGGTGGCGAGTACAAAAAGGGTCAAATCACTGACAGAAAGGCCGGGGCGCAGCCAAACAGACACCCTGGCTCCCTGCCATTTCCTAATCATGAAGATGGGCATATGATTTGACCGATTTTGTATAGTTGGTGCCGCCGCCCTAGGTCTTGGCACAATAGTGCCCGACCTAGGCCCTGCAATGACGGTCATAGCCCGCATTGCAGGTGCACACACTGCCCGAGGCAGAAGGTCAATAAATGAAGAGAGAGAGAATGCATTGCACTGCCCATGTGTCGTTTCTTGGGTTACCAGGTCAACCTGGCCAAGGCAAAGGGGCGACCCTGCTTCCTCGCGAGGGCGTCCCTTCGCGTTGGCGCCCTTCTATCCCAACCACCAGTCCTATTCCCCACACTTCAGCCTCGTATTGGTAGTAAGTTGCATGGTCTCTCATAACTTGTTCATATAAACGCACAGGAAGGAGGGGAAGGGAAGGGGGCGAATGCCTTCAGCACTTCGTCGCCCTTACCATGTGCAGAAGAGTCGATGGAGGTTGCCACTTTCGCCCCACCTCGTACAGGGCAGGTTCGAGAGAATACTTTTGTCGAGGTGCCCTACTTGGCGTCCCCTTCGACCCCATCCAGAAAGAAGGGGGCGACGCAAGTGCAACCATTCTAGGGAGAGTGAGTCCTAGGACCGCGACCTTGTGAGATAAGGTCGTGATCGAAGGGACATACTCCCCTTTTTAATAGGATTGACGACCGAGGTCTTTTGTCCAACTTCTCTTATAAACAACTTTGAAAGCAGTAACTTCTTTCTCTTCACAGCAATCTGAGGAAGAACAAATTCAAGAAGTGGATGGTTCAGGCTACAATACTGCTGCATCAGAGCCTTTTTCCATCGATCCAATTGCCTCAATTGACCCCCAAGGTCAAATCATTGCTGCTGAGGTAACTTTTAATTACACTCTTGCTTTTACTGAAATATTTATCATAAATCATCTTCTAACTTGCTTCTTTTTTTCTATATACCATTTTCAGTCTTCTTCTGAATCTGAAGAAACCATCCCTACTCCATTCAGTTCTTCAGCTGCCATTTCTCCAGAGGTATTGCAATTCATTTAAATCAACTCATATTAATTCATGAACTAACCCCTTTAAAATATTGATATACAGATCTATGATTTACTTAAGAGAATGGCTACTCATACTGTGGACTTGCCTCATAATTACTCAGTTGCTCTTCAAGCAACTACTTTGCTGGTAAGAATATCACAATCTCCTTATATTTTAGTATAAGAAAACTTATAATGGAGACTAAAAGTTTTATTGTCACAGCTTCCAAAATCCTCTCTGCATACTCCAATGACTCCACCTCCAGAAGTAAAATTTCCTTCATTCCATATCTCTGAAGAAGAAATTTTAGAATTACCTCAACCTGTAATGCCTTCTAAAGAGGTATATACCTGTCAAGGATCGAATAAATATAAAGTTTATTTATACTCTTAATACTTTGAGCTTATTAAGTTTCTTTCCTGTTTCAGATTGATTTGGAACCCATTGCCCTGGCTATGGTTGAAACTCAACCAGTCCAAGCAGCTGTATCTTCTTCATCCTTTAATGCATTATCTCCTGATATGGATGGCACATTAGCTCTGGTTGAATGGGCCAATCAAGAACTGCAGTTTGCTGGAGAAGAATCTCCCCCAGTCACTTCATCTCCTACCATTTCAGACAAGGCAAAAAATCTTTTCAAGAGATGCAAAGACTTATCTTTGGATGATTTGACTGAACTATCTCTAAAGAAAGAAATTGTCAAACAGTGCCAAGATATTGCAAACAGTCTTGAAAATGCTGAACCAGGCTCACCCACAGAATTAAAGCTCTTGTCTTTGCATATGATTGAGATAATTGATAGATATGGAGAGATCAAAGAGGATTTGGAGACTGTGAACTTTGCCATCATTGACATCCAAACAAGCTCTGATTTCCTAAAATCAAACTTGAAGCAGCAAGAGAATGAGAAGCAAAAAATTGGATCTCTGGAGGATCGAATCAAGGTTCTTCAATCTGAGTTAACTTCTCTTTAAGCTCAACATACTGTCGATCAGTCAATAGACTATGACTGATTTGAAGACTGCAGCCATTCCACACAAAGAGACACTCAGGAAATATCTCGAAGATAAACCTGGTCCTTTGAAGAGAAGACAAGTGATGATGCAATATCTTGATTCGAGTGCTGCTGACTGGACTACTATGAAGAAGAATCTTCAATTTTTATGAATTAAGTTGTAATCCCTGATCAATGGTTTTATAGTTTTTCTGAATTGGGTTGTAATCTCTGAACAATGGTTTTATTTGAGCTTTATGCTTAGTTTTTACTTTGTAAATACTTTTCAATATCTTCAAAGGTTAAGATCATGTTGTTTTGTTATGGCATCTTTATTAAATACTTTAAATGCCATTATATTCTAATCTTGGGTAGCAGTTTTGCCAATATCATCAAGATTGTCTATTTTCCCACATGGTTGGGAAATACTTTTTAAGAAATTTACCATTGATCTTTTTTGATAATTCCTAGTACCAATACCATTCCTCCTACCCTTTGATCCCCCAGGTTCAAAGGGTACATTTTCAGGAATACCACTTGGTTCGAATGGTATATTTTGCGGCCTCACTGTTTCACCAACAGTATTATTAGACCTACTGATATTAATTTGATTAAAATTTGTTCTTAGGAGATGACTAATAGGCTTTACATTGGCTATTCCTTCTCCCAAAGTTCCAAATAAAGGATTAACATTGAAACTACAACATTGTTGCTATTATTCCTTTGATTAGGCACATTAGCATGACCTATTGGGATGTTCTGACCATCTAATGGTCTAAATATTTCAATTTGATTCAACGTTAATGTTGGGAATAATTATTTGGCTCTGCATAAGCCATTCCTTCTCCCATTGTCCCAAATAAAGGAGTATTGACTGGAATTGTAACACTATTACTATTATTCCTTTGGTTAGGCTCATTAACAAAGCCTATTGGGGCATTCTGACCATCAAATGGTCTAGATGATTCAACTCGGCCTTGCATTGGCCTTGAACTCTCCAACCCCCCAGCAGAAATCCAAATGTAGGCACATTTACATGACCTCTTGGGATATTTTGACCATCAAATGACCTTGGTGGCTCAACTTGGCCTTGCACAGGCCTCGAACCATCCAACCCCCGAGTGAAATTCCAAATGTAAGCACATTTACATGGCCTCTTGGGATATTTTGGCCATCAAATGACCTTGGTGGTTCAACTTGGCCTTGTACAGACCTCGAACCATCCAACCCCCCAAGTAAAATTCCAAATGTAGAGTTTCTATCTTGCATTGTGATGTTTCCCTCATTCCTCATGGGTTGTACTCTTCGAGGTATATCATTCCCAATTTCTTCACTCAATGGAGGCAGTTGGGAATTTCTTTGATTACACATTGATTGGGACACTAGTTGTTGTAATTGTTGACTCATTTCTTTCAACATTGGTTTGAATGTTTCAACCAATAAATTAACCAACTGTGGCATTTCATTTGCATTATTGCCAACCGGATTTTCATTTATGTTTTGTTCATCTTCAACCCTTGAATTCACTTCATCCCTGAGTAAATTCAATTCTGGGATAGATTCAAGGCCATCTTCTGACCTGTTTTCATTTTGATTCGAAGATTCAGCTCGTTTAGATCTTCTTGTCACCATGATTTTGATTCAAAATTGCCTATAGTCCCACCGGGCGTGCCAAAAAAGATGTTCGCTCAGGAAATCGTCACTATGGCAACTACTTACATATGGTTTGTAATGGGGCGTGCCAGAAAAGTTAACCTTACCACTTTTCAAGATGATTGGCTCGAAGAAAGCCAAACTGACTTCTAATCAGACAATTATGTACTAGTTCGACTATTGCCTCAATGAAGAGGACTTTAAAACCTTAGGCAAATTAATGAATCAAATTTAAACAAAGTAAAGACAGAAATAAAAATGAATCGAAGAAACCACGTAATTATATTATTACCTTCATTTCTGGTACAGCAAACATACAACTTCCGTTAAAGCTCTTCGATGCGAGGACTGATTATATGAAAAGGATCCTAAGGACTAAGTTACCTAAATTAAGTTAACTAAACTAAGTAAAAGAAATTACAAACTGGAAATAAAGGAAATAACGATAAAGATAAAGACACACGTTGAGTGTGGTTGATGTGGTTGAGGAACCTTTTGCAATGAGGTATCTTCCTCTATTTATAGACTTTGTGGGTAACTGACTTCAATACACATGGCTTTAATCTATTGGTCATGCAAAATATGAGCGTAAACAGTGACACACGTCTTTTATGTAATTGGGCCCCTTAAGCATAGAAAAACTATTGGAATCCACCAAGATATTGAGTCTTACAGAATATATTAATTACATTCTTAAAATATCAACTTAGTTCAATGGAATTCGAATTGTTTGAACGGTGGTAAAGCTTCAAACATGACTTCAGATTCATGCAAAACAATTTCAAGCATACGACCAAAATCATTAAAATCAGCTAATACTTTGAGAACCAAACACATTTAGTGGGACCAACTATCTAGTAGTAGGTCCCATTGATTTTTGTGATGTTGATATGAATCAATCATACAAAGAGGCATGGAAGGGGCCGCATAAAAGAAAAAATATAAAATCTCCATCTACCTCAACATACAGTCTACACTACATTTGTGCCCCCTCCTTCAAGCTTCTCTCTAAACTTCTCTAAAGATTCAGTGTCTTCGGATGCAAAACAATTCCAACCATATGGCCAAAATAATCTAAATCAGTAAATACTAGAATGACGAAACACACATGCTCGGACGAACTACCTAGTAGTAGGTCCCGTTGATTTTTTATGTCGATATGAATAAATCATATAAAGGAAGAATGGAAGAGGCA
>JAESVK010056917.1:30004-46784 GCA_017140935.1 Hamamelis virginiana | reverse complement strand
CCTGCTTTTCTTCGAAACAAGTCCCAAGATTCTTCTTCAGATAAAACGCCAAGATGAATTATCTTCGTTGTTTCGCTCCCCATGCCCATGGTACTACACACCTGTTCACGGCGCGTTGTGATTATCAATTTGCAACCCTCATGATCAACACCCATTGGAATGCATATGTCTGTCACATCAAGTCTTGCCCAAACATCGTCTAAGATAACAAGGATCCTCTTCTCACTCTTCAATCTAACTCGCAATTGACCTGCTCTTCCCATTTCACTTTGCCTTTTGAATTGCAGATCCAACTGGTCGGCAAGTTGGTCTTGAATCTTCTCCAATTCCACAGTCTGAGATACTACAGCGAACACGACCTTATCAAAAAGATCATCTTCTTCGGCTTTTTTGGCAATCTCCTTCGCCATAGTTGTCTTACCCGCGCCCCCCATGCCATGAATCCCAATGAAGTTGATCTTATCTTCCTTCAATGCCTCCATGACCTTCTCCATTGCCAATCTGGTAGTTTCAAAATTAACAAAATCTCCCGAAGACAGGAATGTCCCTATCCCTGGGGTAGGTGCTGGTTTGGATATGTCCTGAAATTTGCCTTCTTCTTCCAGCTGTGTAACCGTGTTTACATTTTTATTTGCTTTTCTACTTAGCCGGTAACACGAGATCAAATCAGGACACCATCCGAAGAAGCACATCTTGTTCGCATTAGCATCTTCCACATTTTTATTAGCTTCCAACATGATCCGATCAGCTCTTTTCATCCAATTTTCGACCTCATCTCGGATTTCTTCATTATTGTTTTTTGCAGCTTGAATGAATCTTTGATTATCATTTATTAGACTCTCCAGTTTCTCAACTTGCTCGTTGAGATTCTTAATGTTTCTGTTGTAGTGAATGAGATAACCGAACTGTTGCAGGGTCGCTGCCACCAATCTTTTCCAAATATCCACAACGATGGGTGCCACAACTGCCTCAGCCATGTCTGAGAATGAAGGTGTGAAGATTCAGTAATGAAAAACTATAGTCGAAAGCAAAAGCATGCCTTTGCGTATCAAATTCGACCATTATCTCTATAATGAACCCAATAGTTTAAATTATTGGCATCATGATGATAGCATGCTGCAATACATCTACTTTAAATTATGCATGTCCATAACTATATTGGGTGTTGACATTTATTAAATGGTTAGCACACATTATATTTGGACAGTGAGTCTATCATAATGTGCTCTAAGGCCAATTATACAACTGATTTTGAAAAAATGAC
The DNA here is from genome assembly GCA_017140935.1 of Hamamelis virginiana. NCBI lineage: Eukaryota > Viridiplantae > Streptophyta > Magnoliopsida > Saxifragales > Hamamelidaceae > Hamamelis > Hamamelis virginiana. The sequence goes on along the minus strand of JAESVK010056917.1, from coordinate 45,520 downwards.
AGTTGATTAAATATATATCCTTTTTATGCCTATCATGCATGCAAAAAAAAAAAAAAAAAAAATAGTAACCCAATGATTTTTTCTTTTGAAACAATTAGCTGAAAAATTGGCGATATTTTAGAAAATAAAAGAGTTACAATTTTTCACAGACATTTTTTAGATATCGATGGTTTAATCACTTTAATTTTTCACATGCATAAAAAGATACCTAATCTAATATTCAATTTATAAAAGTTTATCCTGTAATTGGTCTTAATTAAAGAAGCCACCTTGTAAGTAACTTTGCGTATGCACCTTACAATAATGTACGTTCCACTTTATTTTTATGACACCTTTATCATAATGTGCGTGTGTTTTTAGGCTCGAACTTTATATTGTTGTTGTGAGGACTCGAGGTGTAAGATCTTTTTTGTATTTATATTTATCTTAGCTATATGGGAACTAGTCTATTAATAATGTACATGCACCTTGCTTAGGGCTAATTGCCAAATTGATTTTAAAAATTGACTGTAAGATTAGATACCATTATTATGCATGTCATTATGCCAAAAATTATATTGATCCAAACAATTCGATTCTGAAAAATGTTATTAAAAAAAAAAAATTGTGACTTCTTTATTCTTGAAAATGTCACTAGTTTATGAGGAATATTGGCATGAGAAGGATCATTGTATTATTGAAATGCATGACATGCATGATAAGGATATCTAATCCAACAATAGCATGAGAATGATATCTAATCTAATGGTTAGTTTTTAAAATTGTGTTTTGCAATTGGCCCCAAGCAGATTAACCTTATTCTTGCATGATAATATATATATATATATATGGGTGCCCTATTGTAGAGCTACTTGCAATGAAAATTTTGAAAAACTGACCGTTAGATTAAATACTTTTATCATGTATGTCTTGTCTGCCAAAATCACAGTGATCCAATGGTTAGTTTTTGAAAAATGTAACTTTGAAAAACTATGACTTTTTTGTTCTTTAAAATGTTATCATTTTTTAGCAGTCAATTTTCTCATAAACCAACCGTTGGATCATTGTGATTTTTGGCAGGCATGACATACATTATAAGGGTATCTAATTCAACGGTCAGTTTTCCAAAATTTATTGTACAAGTGGCTCTACAAGAAGGCGCCTGATGCAAGATGCATCAGGTGCACCTGATAATAGCGCCTCTCTCTCTCTCTCTCTATATATATATATATATATATATATAGCACTACTCTTGCATAAATTATTCTTACATAATACAAAAATGCTATTGTTAAGTACATCTAACATAAATTTGTGTCACGTGACGTAAGCAGGGGTATTTGCATAATAGATTTTAAAAACCGGTTGTTGGGGATTAAATTGGTTTCTTATAAATTTCATATTCGTCAAAAATCACAATGATCCAACGCTTAATTTCTCAAAACTATCACTGTGAAAAACTGTAACTTTTTTATTCTTCAAAATATTACAATTTTTCCATTTAATTTTTTTAGAAACCAATAGTTTCATCACTATGATTTATATTATATCATATGAAAAGTGCTAAAATACCGGATAATTAATATGTATTTATTTATATGGAAAATGTTAGCTTCGAAGTCTAGCTTGTACTTCCATGCTTCTACGAGATTTGGTTCTTGATGTGCATGGTAGCACATGCAGATCAGCCTGTGATACATGCATGACAGAATTAATGTCAATATATATAAAGTAATGATCAAGTCCTCTTATGTGGATATAAGTTATTATCAATATGAAGAGTTATAAATCATTGTGTGGTGCATATTTTGGAAAACAGTTCCTTGGATTAGATATTGTACTTATGAATGTCATGTAAAAAATTATAGTGATCCAATGGTTGATTTTTCAGAAATGTTACTGAGAAAAATTGTGACAATTTTCAGCGGTCACAATTTTTCATTGTTATTTTTTGAAATTCTAACATTGGATCACCGCAATTTGGACTCGTTCGACGTATGTTAACTTGATCATTACTACACACACACATTCAAATTAAACTTACCTTCGCTTTTGTTCTTCCTCCTGTATGGAAAGTGGGTAGGTTGTGGGATAGAAATTTCTGGGATTGACACCTGCAAACAGTTGAGGATTTTGTTTAATAAAACTACCAAATTGAAGAAATTAGACAAAGAGATGATAGTACGTACATAGGAGGTTTGAGGCAAACGTTTGGTTGAAGAGAGATAAGAAATCGTTGAAAAAAGCGATTGACAGTTGAGATCTGAGATCTGAGATCAGAGATCAGAGTTCGCCATTGATTGGGAGAAGCTTTGTTGCATCCACCTTCTGGGTCTTCTTGCCTCTTCTGCAAAATCTTGGTAATGGTAGAGGGATAGGAAGAGAGAGTGAAAAAAAATTTTGTGGTCTCAGGGTATCTCCAATACGAGAGAAAAGAGAATAGAAAAGAAAAGAAAGATTTTAAGATTTTCTTATTTGACAAACCAAAATAGAAGAGAAAGGAAGGGAGGGGGAGAGAAAGTGGAGAGAAAGTGAGGAGAAAAGAGTCCAAAAATCATTCTCTCCAAATCGGGAAGATTTGGAGAGAAGAGAAGATAAGAGAAAGTCAATGGACGTGATTTTACTACTTTGTCATTTCTCTCCCTTTTTAGCTTTTATTTATTTATTTATTTATTTATTTTATGTAAGTAAGGGTAATATTGGAATTCATACTTTAAAATCTTCGGTTATGCTTTTTTTTATTTTTTTTATGACAGTTATCCAAACATAATAGAAATAAAATTATTTAACTTTCTCCCTTATCTATCCAAACAAGGTAGAGAGAAAATTCTCTTCTCTTCTCTTCTCTCCAATTCTCTCTCTCAATTCAAACATAATGTTAGAGAGTGAAGACCATAAAGTGAGTCAATAAAGGACGTCAGCTTGGCAAGATGAGTCAATAAAAGTCTGCACTCTGTCATATAATTTTCAAGAATTTTAAGTTTGATTTAGTAATTTATATATTATTTTTTATAAGATAAGATTCTAGATTCTATTCTTCGAGAATTAGAATGATAATTTGTTTCTTTGTTATTCTCCTTCCATTAAAGGCTAAATGTTAATCTAATTGATACATCAGTTAATAAAAAATAAGTTATAATTTAAAGGACATTTATTCAAAATTTCCTAAATTTAAGACTTTATATTATGTTGGTCAATTTTATACCATGAGGTCGCTAATATTTTTTAAATTTTTAATCTATTTTTTATATTTAATACACTAAAAAAAATTCTTAAACTTAGAAATATAAAACCACTAATATAGAAACTTAGGAATATAACCCTAATTTCAATCATTTTTTACCACTTTTGGAATTTTATCAAGTGATAGTGTGATACAATGCTCTGCCAATTAAGTAACTATTATTTTTTTTTTACTAACTAATAATATGTCAACTATGAACCAACGAGAGTTCTTCGTACGACGGTAAAGGGATGAAACTGTAAATTCAGACATCTTGGGTTCAAAACCAGCCAAATTTCCTTGGCCAGCCACCAGCTTGGGTTATTAGCTCGGACCTTATATGTTGAGAAATATTATTAAAAATAATTAAAATTTCAAAACTTTATTTTATGATTTTAATATTTTAATATTATTTCACAACGGCTAGTTAACGGCTAGTTTATAAAGGCTATAAACGGCTAGTTTACAAGTCCTATAAATTGATCGAAGCCTCATTTCATATGTTTTGAATAATGATTCATTCTACTTTTCTCCTTCCTATCATCTATTCTATTTTCCATAATTATCTATTTTATTGGGCAACTTGTTTGAAGACTGGTTCAACTATCTTCATGGACGTACCCATAGAAGATATAGCTGGGAGCTGTTTAGGGTCGTACCTCTAAAGGACTGTTAGCCATTATCAACCTGTACATCGGGGCAATAGTACATTTAGGACAGCGTGTATTCATGTGCTTTCTCACAGGCAAGCTTTTCTTACTTATTCTTTTAATTTCTTATATATAAATTGTTTATTTATTTTGTTAAGTAGTTAATTGTTAATTGATGATTATATCAAATGGTTTATATTTACGTTGATCTTCAAAATAATCTCCAACATTCTAAAGATACTATTTGACCAAGTATATAGCCGTATATTATTTAAATTATTAAATGCTAAATTGTTTGTTAAATTTGTGATTGCACTTGTTGGATATGCTAATTTTAGATGCAATCTTGATTGAATACTTCTAGATATTTTAATTGAGTTACAATTGTGTTGGTATTAATTTTATATACTTTAGAGACTAATTGTCTAGATTTTATTCTGTTGTTTAAATTTAATATCAAGTTTTATCATCCTTATCTTAGATTTTATTCCGTTGTTTAATTTTATATACAATGTTTTATTTTCTTGAGTTAATAAATAAGTTAAAAAAAATAATAAAAGTAAAAAATAAATAAAAATTTACAAAAGCAAAACCAAAGTGGTTCTAGATCAAAATCTTCATTTGGCCAATATAATATTTTATTTGACTTAACAAAGGAATGCAAGATAATCAGATCTTGTTACCTTCTGTGATGGAAACCGAAAAGGAAAACAATTGTTAATCATATTTAAACATTACATCTTCCAAACTAGATCCAGATCTGAAACCAAAACAATAAGCTATTACCTCAAGAAAGATTTCTTGACTACTAATCAAGAATCACATGAAATTTGGAAAGATATCACCAAAACAGGGACGCTGTTCATAAGCTGAAATACCACAGTAGAATGCTCTAAATCCGATCTCCACAGTTCAGATTGTAGATTCTTGAGTCATCAATTCGCCTATCAAATTTCAGCTCAATCGGACCATGAATGACTGCTGAACTGAACAATGGATGAAATCTGAATAGAGGTGGAAAAACTGGTTCATACTTTTTCTCTCTCGCGTTTTGGTGTTTGAATCAGTCGACTACTGACTCTCTTATGTATTCTGTCTCTAAATTATTGAATCAGTCGCCTACTCACTTGTTGGAACTTATCTCATATTCATTAATTCATCAAACCCCATCACCTATATTATTTTATATTGTTATAATTATGGGAACCACTTCTCCGGGTATCCCTATATAGCCACTACACCCAAATATCTACCAAATCTATACTTTTAAAATTAGAAAGTTATATTATTATTATATTCAAATTTTGATTTTAAAATAAATTAAAATTTTATATTGCCGCGCGTTACTGGGATTGGCAGAGCTAAATATAAAGTTGACTTCAGCTCCAAAGTATTATTTATTGGATACTTGATTTTAATATACATATCATACTCTGGTGTATAGTGGTAGAAAATGATATTTATATCTGGTATATAAAAATATTACAAATATTTCTACAGCTTAAATCTTGAACTTTAAAACAAGTATTTGAAACTTAGAAGCTTCAAATATTCTCGGACCTTTGTGTGAGACCCTGCAATTTAATTGCATAGTAGATAACCATGCCATATGTATGCATGAATATATGTATATATATCTATGTATTTCTGCATATATAATAATTTTTTTTTCATTACTTTGATTGCACAAATGGCTTATTTTGATTGGGCAAAGTGTCAATAGATGTATGAGGGTCTAGCTTATTTATGGTGTATCTTAATGCACCCAAGAAATTCCACAATTTCTTGGTGACCAAGGTCACCAATGAGAAGCATCCAACTGGTTCCTTGGTGATCAAGGTCTCCAATGGGAAGCATCCAACTGGTTCAGCTGGGGGATAAGATTGCTTTATGCTAGCCAATGGGGGATTGCCATTAGGAAGGGAGAGAGAGAGAGATTTTACTTGGTTAGCAAGAAGTAGGAGAGAGAGAGAGATATTTCGTGGTGGATAGTAAGGGAGGTCTGGAGAAGAAGAGAAGGGAAGAGAAGAAAGAGAAGGAGAAAGAAAAAAAAAAAAACAGAGGAAATTTTCCAGATTTCGGATTGCTGAAGGGGCAAGTTTGGAGCAACTTTTGGACACTCATACTCATTCGAAAATCACAAGTAAGGTATGATTCTCATACCTTGTATACCCCATGATGGTTTTGAATGAAATTTGTGAATTTTGGGAGCCATTACAAGCTTCCAAAACTCACTCAAAGTTCATAAAAATCATGTTTTTATATAGTTTCATGTGAAATTCAATTATGTTATACACTACGAATTGGAACTCCACATGGCATTAAACCTTCTTCTTTTAGTCCTATTAAGATACCCTAGTGAGCCCAAGTTCCAATTATGAGTGTAGAGTGAGAATTTGTAGAGAGAGAAAGCTTCCATGAAGCTTTAATGGTGGAAACCATGGAGATTTTTCAGTTTTCATGCCAAACGATCTAACTGAAAGTTGTGGCTATTTTTCATGGATACTAGAGGTTCAACCATGAATTATCATGGGGACCTCATATTTTTCCCATTATTATAATTATTTTTGGTGAATTTTCGAAGCCATGGGAGAGAAAAATACCCGAAAAGTAGAGGTTAATGCCAAAAATTCTAAATTTTGGATATGTTGTAGAGGAGGATTTTAGGGAAATTTAGAAACTGGTTTCATCGAATTTGGAGTTTTGTAGAGGGAGAAATGAAAGAAACAAAATCTGAGAAAATGGAGAAAATTTGGAGAAGATGATGAATAGTGCCAGGGAGCATCCACGCGCACGTGGCGGCGCTTGTGGCTGCCACGTGTCCTCAATTTTTTTTCAAAATGTGTATTTTTCAACTTTAAACATGGTTGAAGTGGTTTGGGGTGTTTTTGATCACTAGAAAATTCCCGGAAAATTTTTAAAGTGTCGTGCAATTTTTAAAAGTCTAAATTTTGACTTAAACCCTATAGTTTTCTAATAAATTTTGCCTCAAACTACTTTATGAATGTTTTTATACATATTTTAATATTTTTGGTAAATAAAAATGGGACTGAGACCGCCCCATTAATTTTCTGCAAATTTTTGAAATTCATTAAGGGTTTTGGGAGAAATTTTATTCGCAAATGGGTTGAATTTCTAAAAGGAAATTATTCCATCGACCTAGAACTAATCCTTAGACTTCTTTAGGATATGTTTTGGGTCAGAGTGCGCAGCGGAAGCGTGGTGGGTCCATAACCCATAGGCCACAGGATCGAAACCCAAAATTCTACGCAAACAAATGTTGAAAATAATGGTGAAATTGAATACAATTATTATTATTGCTGTGATAATTATTTATTTATGATTTTATATGATTGGATAAATGCATAAATTATCCTGCAATGAGACATATGCTTGAGTTGATATGCCATGAGATGTATGCGTGAATTGTCATACATGAGTTGTAGACATGAGATATATGCCATGTTCATCGCATGAAATATTTGCATCTGGCATGAAGCACAATTATATGCGAGATATTGTGAAAAAGTGGTGGCTCCAGTGAGTGGGCATGATGATCCATATGCATAGCATTGATATAATTGGCATGCATATTATGAACTGTGATTATGAATTGTGGAAGTGAAGTGTTGAGATACCACCGATGGACAAAAGATCCTGGAAACAGTTAGTGCACTAATATATCACCCTTGCTAAAAAAAAAAACAGCAAGTAAACCCTCTTGTCAATGAGTGGCAATCGCGGTAGGTCCTAAAAAGGTGGGGACTGGGTGATATACATACCCTAGCACCGGGGGCGAAGGTATGCTGTTGTGGTGGATGGTTGTGTACCCTAATATGAGGTAGCCATCCGTGTGAATTTTTCTGTTTTGCAGGACAGAGAAAATAGCAGAACAGAGAAAATGGCAGGTATGACTGCATGAGCATTGCATCGTATATCTGTCATGTGCATGACACATACATATTGTGTGAGATCATTTATTGTGAAATAGTGATGAATATCTTCTGTAATATGAAAATAATTTACAGATATGATGATCTTATTATGAGATGTTGATTTTTGCATTATGAAAATGAAATGCCTGATATTTCTTTTAAAAGCGTTGTGTGGTATTTGAGGTTTATGAATCTTACTGAGCAAAAGTGGTCTTGCTCACCCCCTGTGTCCCCCCCCCCCCCCACAGGACCAGCACATCAGTAAGCTTACATGGATATTTCGAGCATAGTGGATATCCTGGAAGTTTTTTTAGCAACACTGTTCATTCTCTATTGTGGACATTTGGCTTGGGTTTGTATAAAAATATATATATTTTGGGTACATTACGGGACTGTACTCGTGATATAGACTAGTACTCAGCGCTATCTTCTTTTGAGATGATGTACATATTTTAAATTTCCGCATTTGAGAATTTTGTAAAACCCTTATTAACTTTAAATGATGATATTTTAAGATAAGCACTTGGTATTTCTGTCATTGTAGCACTTCCGCATAGGGGTTACCCTGTGAGGGGCGTTACACTTTGAGACTTCATTTCCTTATGGAGTCGCTTGGAGACTTGGGTCGGTGATTCATATTGACTGGTTATTATATGACCAACAAAGTCTTCTTTGAAACGCATATGGAACCGACTGTTCAGAGATGCAAGTTGTGGCGGCAACAATGACACAACTATGATCTACCTAGATAGCCTTATAAAGGATCTTTAGTTATCTCCACAAAAAGCATATTTAGGGGATCCAAGCAGTGGTCCATTATCATAACATTATAAAGGATCTTTAGTTATTAATGAGAAAACAAGTTGATTATTCTCATTTTTTCAGATGATTTTTCTTCTGCTGAAACGGTAGATAAAACAAGAATATTTATGACTGAGTGGCTGAGGATACTTCTCAAATATCATTATGATAAAGATGAGATCATGATAAAAATAAGGAAAAGCAAAATAATAATAGAAAATTTTAATTTCCTTAATTAGGAAATCATAGTTGCGAATCATCTTTCAAGGTGTTATCCTACACTTTAGGAGTCTTGTATAGCTTAGTTAGATATGACAGAAGAGAGTGAGCACAAGGTAGAGTAAACATCTTACGGCTTTGATAAATGTTGTTTTAGAGCCTGAAACAGCAGCTATAAGAACTCGGAATCTAGCAAGATGAATGGCATGATAAAAAGTAATATAGCTTCTCTTGCCACATGTAATAGTGAAGATTGAAGCTAACACAAATCTTTGGTAGGTGAGGAAAAATAGAATCACTTCTAAGGGTTGTGATAGAAGAAAGCTTTTCTTCAAATCTTATGAATGAAGTTAAGAATATATTTTGAACATAAATTTTATGCATCGGTAGAATATGAAAAGAGATTTCATGAATCAACAAGAGATGCTGCATAAGAACGAAGGTTAGAAGGATAAATTGGAATGAGTAAATGGAAAGAGGAGAGCTAGATTTATAACCAAAAATTTGACGATGCGTCTGGTTGCAAAATTCAAAGCGATTTGAAATGTCTATGAAGCAGACAAATCACTTTTTGAAATTTTGGTGCAAATACTGTTTACTTTCTGACGAAATGGGAGATTTTCTTAAACGTATTCGACTGATTTGAAATGTCGGTAATGCGGACAAATTCCTTTTGAAAAATGAATGCGAGAACTGTTTACTTTTTGACAAATGATCGATTTCTGAAAAACGTGTTTGCAAACACTGTTGTTGGATTTATTAATTCAAAAGCTAGATTTGTTTGAGCAACAGTGGATTTCATTGTCTAAAATCAATGCTTTTAAATGCACTTAAGTATCGCACTCTACATCATTCGACCATCAAAACTCTCTTGATATTTCTCAAGTTTTGCAATGGCATCTTCATCTTCCATTAACATGGTTCCTGATTTGAATGAAAATTTGGATTCTCAACTTCCTCAAACTTTCGTTGTTCCTTCAAATGAAAGGATGCTTGTGCAAAGGTCTGATACATAAGTTCTGTATGAGCCCCTTGCACTTTGTTCAAGAATTACAAGTTCTGTTCAAAATATGGCTCTGCACCTAAAAGCTAGGTCAGCAGAACTGCGAGCTAGAACTGCAGAAGTTGAAAGTCCACAACAATTACTTAGGGAGACTCAAGAGAAAAATAGGATATTAACACCTGAGAATAGAGAATTAAATCATATGCTAGATTCATATGTTAACGAATTGAATCCAAAAATTACAGAGTTAGAGAAGTGTAAAGAGCAGATTAAAGAAGCGCATGATAAAATTTTAGATAAACTACAAAAGTGCCAGTAAATGTTGCTTCAACTTCTCAAAATAATCCTGCTCTGTGATGTATACGAATAATATTTCAATTTTATTATTTGATTTGTTGATATTTGTTATCTTTGTGATCCATATAATAAACATGATATTTGAAGATATGTAAAGCAATAATTGCTACCTCCTTTGTATAAAGTGTAATAAATTATTGGCAAGCTTGAAGTGAAATAGACCTATATGTGCAACACATTTATTAAATATTAAATGTGATGTTGAAAAAAGAAAAAACGAACTTTGATGGACATGGTAAATGCATTATTACTGAGTTCGGGAATACCTGAGAATTTGTGGGAGGGAACAATACTTACTGCTTGCTTCATACTTAACCATATTACAGTTAAAGATTTTGAAAAGACTCTTTATGAATTATGGAAGAATAGAGCACCTAGATTATATATCTGTGGACCAGCCACCTGACGGGGCTTTATGAGAATCCACATCATCACCGGGCGATGTGATTAGGGGGGTTTTTAGAAAACAACAAAACAAAGGAGTCGCCACCTTATTTTTAAGGAATAAGGAAACCATGAAAAATATTTTATTTTTTAAAATCAAAACAAAACAAACTCCATTTTCAATGAAAAGACAGTCTACAAACCAGAGTTGGATCCGGGGGCTAGGTTACGACGTGGGAAGGTTCCAAGCTTTCGCTTGTAGGCACCCACTTCGCCCTAATTAAAGGACTTCTAATTTATTTGGGCTATTTAAATTTCTTATTGCAAACAATCCTAAATAATCTAAATCAACCAATAAAATAGTGATATAAATACAATAATCTATATTAGTTATCTTAATAATAAAAAATATACAAACAAACCCTAAGAACCTAGGACACCCTACGGGCATCCTAGGGCGGACTTGAGACCTATTAGCGCCTACGTAACTTACTAGTATCACCTAGCAAGTATCAAAATTCACGTAGTTCGACTACCCTAGGACTCTCCTATTGTAATCGATCACATCATCAAAGGTATTCAACCTAATTCAAGACTCTAGCTTCGAGAGTTTTTTATCCGTTTAAAATCATTTATTTGAAATCATTTCAAATTAAAAGACTTTCATAAAATCCAAATATTCTAAATAATTCTCATCTTTGGAATTCAATTCCAATTGAAAATCTTTTTCAAAGATATTTCAAGAAAACAAATCATATCGGGAGGAATATCATTCCAAGATAAAAAAAAATCTTAAAACATTTCAAATTCTTTTGAAAATCATTTAATAATCAAATCTTTCATAAAATCATGTTTATTTCATAAACATTATATCAAAATCTTTTTCAGAAAATCTCTCGAAGATAGATACTTAAATCAAATGAAACACTCAAATCTGATAACAGTCTTTACAACAAATGACAGTCCTAGGGAAGGTCAAGTGACCTTCCTAAGCCTAGGGTCTCTAACTAGCCCTAAAGTTTGTCTAAAACCCTAAAATCCTAATGCCAATGCATGCTGGAATTTTAAATAAATTAAACAAATACACATGATATTATTCTAACAATGCATGAAAATGCTCCTAAATGCACACTAATTTTACTATGTGATCCTAGGCATATTTCTAAGTTAGATTTGACCCTAAAATAATTTTTAGAAGTGATTTAAGGGCATAAACAAATCTGGACAGATTTGAATATGAACCTTTAACCACTCTAAAAATCATGAAATCAAAGAATAAAAAATGAGAAAATGTCCTAGCATGCTTTTTACATGAATATATTAAATTACTATGCAAAAACATGTCAAAAATTACACCAAAATATGCTTAAACGATTAATTTAAACGCGAGGGAATGATCTCACCTATGCACACTCCCTCGTACACATTTTATATATTCAAACCAATAAATCCAAGTCGAGTGCTCAAATAATCATAAAAAAATCACAAGGGAAGGATCTCACCTTTGCACGCTCCCTCGTACACATTTTTTTATATTCAAACGATCAAATCCATGGCAAGTGTTTAAATAATCATATAAAGTATAAACAAAAAGACTCAAGACTCATCACATGTCAAAATAACATATTAACACATTCATATCATCATTAATACCATCAATCAAACATTAAGAGATTCAAATAACAATATGAACATATCAATATCTATTCTAAACATGCTTACACATAAAATAATGAAAGACTCATCCTAAACATGATTACTAGCATGAAATAACAACAAAACTAATCCTAATCATGCATCTATACATAAAATCACTAAAACTAATTCTAATCATGCATCTACACATAAAATAATAATGAAAGACATCCTAACATGCTTGCTAAACATACAATCATAATAAAACTAACCCTAATCATGCATACTCACATAAAATCATAGTAAAACTAACCCTAATCATGCATACTCACATAAAATCATAACAAAGTTAACTAATCCTAAACATGCATACTAACATAAACTCACAATAAAAACTAATTCTAATCATACATATTCACATAAAATTATAACAAGGCTACACTAACCTTAGACATGCATACTAACATAAAATCACAATAAAAACTATGCTAATCATACTTACTCACATAAAATAACAATAAAAGATAACCCTAATCATGCTTGCTAATATATAATCATAGTAAAGCTAACCCTAGACATGCAAACTATATTAAACAAGCCACCTACAACAACTAATATCATTCTAACATATGCAAGCCACTAAAAATCCATACATATAATACATATTAAAACATGGAGATGAAAGAGAAGATCTATATCAAAATAACAAAACTTGAACTAGGATAGAACCCTTACATTTTCTTCCTCCTTCTTGGCTATGTTCCTTCAATCCCCAAGCCTTGAATTCCTCCTTCCTCTCCCTCTTTAGCCTCTGGTTTTTTCCAAATGATGAATCAAAAAACGAAATTCTAAACCCTAGCCTCTTGGTCCCCTCTTCTCTAACTCTATCATGGCATATTTATAGAGTTAGGGTTCTAAACCTTGAATGGTTGGGATTAAATGCACTAAAACTCATCCTAGGGCTTAGAACAATTCCTCCTAGGGTTTACAAGCTGAGTCCCTTCAAAAAATCCCCCAAAAAATCGAATCAAATCGGCCAAAATAGGTGAAGAACTTCCAAAAATGAAAAATGAGGTCGACCATCCTGGTGACCATCCAAGGCTGGACGGTTGGCCGTCCTGGGCTGGACGGTTGGCCGTCCTAGTTAGGACGGTCACCTTGTGAAGTTTCCCCAATTTCTCCCATTTTCAATGGGATTTTGTATTTTGGCTATATTTTGGTCAATTCTCATCCAAATTCGGTGATCCAGGTATCAAAACGACCGTGTTTTGATCCTCCACATTTTTAGAAGGTTTTAAGGGCAAAAATACTTGACCATGGTTAATGGTTTTGGTAAAAAGCTAGCCGATTGACCCGGTTGTGCCAAAATTGGTCAAATGACCATTCATTGTTTTATAAAATTGATCAATTAGGCTTGAACCACTTCTAAAAACATGGTTTTAATATGAAATTGGTATTTGAAAACATGTTTTAAAAATATTTAATTTTGGTGAAAACGACCAATTCACGGTCAATTTGACTGAAACCCTAGTTTAACTTATTCTCGCCCGTGGAATCGATTTTAGGCGAATCTATCCCAACCATCCAAAGGCTCAATTGACACTTCAAATACACTCCCCACATCCATATAAACCTCATGAGACAATTCGTTTCGAATTCGGAGGTCATTTGGAAATTATACGAGAAAAAGACGAAAATGCCCTTCAAGTCGCAAAAACCCTAATTACCTATCGAGCTCTCATCAGAATGCCATAAAAATATACAGGGATATTCTAAAACACCTCAAAATTCAAATGCAATACAAATGAGTTGATTCAAATCCAAATGTACACATGAAATAATAAATTGTCTTTTTCCTCAGAAAAGGGCAATTTGTGCAATTTGGTCTTTACAAAACCAATTTCTCACCAAATGATCAACTATTCTAGTTAATCATTTGCATGAACATATGATAGAGATAATTGGTAAAAATGGGGTGTCCACAGAAGCCCCTCGTTGGTGTTTCATGGCTTCGCCATGTAATACCAACGAAACAAAATGGCATCCCATTTTTGCCACAACAAAAGAGGGATAATCCAACCAACTTCTCACAAACATTGGAATCTATTTCCTGAATAAACTCGGAATGAAAATAATTCTTGGAAGTCACACTTCCAATTATCTTATCCCTGGAGTCAACGACTCTTCTTGGAAAACTCATTTTCCAATTATCTTAAGGGACCGGAGTCCTTCTTGGAAGTTGCACTTCTTATCTTGGAGTCAACGACTCTTCTTGGAAAACTCATTTCCAATTATCTTAAGGGATCGGAGTCCTTCTTGGAAGTTACACTTCCAATTATCTTGGAGTCAACGACTCTTCTTGGAAAAATCATTTTCCAATTATCCTAAGGGACCGGAGTCCTTCTTGGAAGTTACACTTCCAATTATCTTGGAGTCAACGACTCTTCTTGGAAAACTCATTTTCCAATTATCTTAAGGGACCAGAGTCCTTCTTGGAATTTACACTTCCAATTATCTTGGAGTCAACGACTCTTCTTGGAAAACTCATTTCCAATTATCTTAAGGGACCGGAGTCAATTACTCTTCTTGGAAAACTTGTTTTCCAATTATCTTAAGGGACCGGAGTCATTCTTGGAAGTTACACTTCCAATTATCTTTGGAGTCAACGACTCTTCTTGGAAAAATCATTTTCCAATTATCTTAAGGGACCGGAGTCCTTCTTAGAAGTTACACTTCCAATTATCTCAAAGTCAAACACATATTAACAAACCACAAAACAAGCATTTATGTGATATCTCACTCACATAAACATACACAAATCATCATTTTATGTGATACTTCTCTCACATAAAATAGTCCAGATCCATTATTCCTTTGGTAGATCTCCCATAAAAAATCATTATTTATATAGTACTTCTCCTATATAAACATTTTCAAACCATTGTTTTATGTTTCACATAAAACAGTTCAAACTTATCATTTCATGTCTCACATGAAATATTTCAAACCCATTATTTTATGTTTCACATAAAATAATCCAAACTTATCATTTCATGTCTCACATGAAATATTTCAAACACATTATTTTATGTCTCACATAAAACAATTCAAACTTATCATTTCATGTCTCACATGAAATATTTCAAACACTTTATTTTATGTTTCACATAAAATAATTCAAACTCATTGTTCATATGATACATCTCTCATGTGAACATATCATCAATTATATGGTACATCTCTCATATTAAATATTATTTTATGTCTCACATAAAATAATCTAACCTCATCATTTTATGTTTCACATAAAATAATTTCAAATCACATAAG